>JACJUY010010173.1:0-19273 GCA_014220935.1 Platorchestia sp. MABIK
CTTCCCTCACATTCTGAACAATTTAGCTCCGGTTACATGGAGCGTGCGTTCACGGTGAACGCACGAGGAGAGTGCGAGGAGAGAACACGGAAATTCTGATAAAAAAGTTGACCAAAAAATGACCCACTTTTTGTCTTTTTCAGAATGGTAGGGAAAGAAAGCACTATTTTAGTTTCAGATAATTCAATCATTAGTTTTGAATGCAAATTTAAAAAAAAAATCGGATACAAGCTTTAATTTGTTTCAGCAAATAGAACCTAGTGTCTCACTAAGTGTCTCACTGAGTGACTCACGGAGTGACTCACTGAGTGGAGGCCTGACGTGTTTCACTGAGTCTCATAGAGTGTCTCAATGAGTGTCTCACTGAATGGCGGCATGAAGTGTCTCATTGAGTGGACTCAAATCAGTAAACTTGTATATTTCGATGAGTCCAAGCACCGCAATTAGGTTTGTTAAGTTGCCACTGACAGCGAATGGCTTTGGAGATGAAAAAAAAAGTCTTTAGGATAACCTTTGAGCCTTTGATCAAAAATTAAACATATATTTCTGCTCTCATGGTAGAGAAATACTGTGTTGCGTACAGCAGCCTCCTGCAAGTTCCTACTCTCTTCGAGGGCACTAAAGTTTCTGTTCCTATCCCAGTGTTACAAACGTCTTTGGTGTGAACGGCCGTGTTAATCAATAATCGACTATTTTTTCATTTATAGTTTCTTCAAATAACAATGGGGCTTAGTAGTTAATTATTAGTCAGTAACTCTCTTTCATTGATATTTCTTTTAAATATCAAAGGAACTTCTTTTAATCGATAATCAGAAGTAATCTTTAAATAGCAACGGGATTCTTTAGTTAATCAATAATCAGTAATTATTTTACTGATTTCTTATTTTATTAACAAACTTTTTATTTCCAAACGTTCGCATTTTAGGTAGATTTCCCAAGTTGAAATATAGTGCTTAGATGATGAAATCATGAACGTAACTTCTGAAATGTCGCACGGCGGTGCATTTCATGCGCTTTATTTCAATTTGCTTTTAGTTTCTCTCATACATCATATCTTTTTGGACAAAAATATCGTCAACAACGGTGCGCTTATTGTTGTTTAGAAATTTTCAAGCACAAACATCAATTAATTAAACATACAAAATATACTATAAAATTTTCGATGTCTGAAAATCACACCCTAATTCTAGTACTGCATCCTCCCACATCTGGTAAAAAGAAGTCAATCTGCAGCAGACTAGATGGAAAGCCTTGCGCAAAGCCATCCAGGCTTCTAATTTCAGGGATGGCTTTGGCTTCTAATTATTAGCGCCTCATGCCCAAAAGGAACAAGAGATCAAACGTACACAGAATTCCGTTGGGTCTGAGATGAAAAAATTTTCAATGAAACCTAAACAGCTCACCAGGAAACAGTGGCGTAAGCTTGCAGCTCCAACGTGATCACCAATTTATATGAAGTAGTGATAGCGCATCACCGTCGCTTATTTAGTTTTACAGCTCCTCTTAAAATGCTTTTATACGTTCACGTATTGAATAAGAATGAAAATAACTATACATATGAACGCTACCTCAATCGCACACATGCCGAAACCTTCTTGCAATAATTGAACTGAATTCGTACCAAACAGTCATTGAACTCAGCGTAACAACTGGTATGCTCTCACTCGTTTCGAAGTTATCAATAAATCTAAAAAACAAGTAACAAATTTATTAAAATCGCACAAAAATATCCTGTATATAGCAGAGTAAAAAGCACACAACAGCACAGAGGTGGACGAAATTTACAGAAAAAATAGCAATTACATTTACACTTCGTAACGATAGCGCTCTGTCATGACCATAAAGTAACGTAAATACTACTTTATAAGCAAAAAAGTTTTTCTCAAACTCAACAACATAATTGTAAAATTTTCCGATGACAACCATTAAATTTATACTTGGATATCAAATTCTTTCGTGAGGACGTAAGACAAATCACACAGTTATGATTTGGATATGCAATCCAGATGACCAGTGAAATCTACGAAACATATCAGTGATTACAGGACAGTAATCATATACATAAACTGAGTTAGGTGAGGAATCGCGCATTTCCGTATCGCCGAACGGTATTTCATAAATAATTAAATGAATCTTCTTTCACGTAAGAGCTGGGACTCGTTGACTTGTGAAGGAAGTCAATTACTCGAGAACCGCACAGCCAAGATTGAACCACTCTAGCTAGGTCACAAAAACATTAGATACCGACGTCTCTCGATATCTTTCGAATCTCGAAGCATTATCAATCCTATTTAGAGAAACAAAGGATGCCCGTTCTCTAAATTACAAATATACAATTAAAAATTTCAATAACATTTTCTATTGCTAACTTCGTATGAAATGAAAATAAATAAACATTAGTGTGGCATGATATTTTGCCTTAAAATGGCTCGACTTGAGCTAAATGCTGCGAAAATTTCAACCCGTCAAGAAACCTTTTACCTTAAATGGTTTTTAAGCGCGTAAATAAGCTCAGGGAAAGTGTTTTTGGCAAGTGCAACCAAAATATATGAAAGAGTGACGCAATGTAAGTTAAGTTACAATATCACTATTATAAAAGAAGCCGTGTCCGTCCCTCCGTCCGTGTGACCCCCTCTTGATTATGGTATCCACAATACGCAATCGGCTTATTTTTAGAATAGAAATTTTTTATGGAGCATTCTCTGTTGACATTCTTCATGTCGCTTTGATACTTTTTAATTGATAATGCAAAAAGAAATGTTTTAAATTCGTTCGACCAGTATCCTGGCTACCACTGGGTATAAGGCCCAAGATTTTGGAACTTGAGTTATTGTTTTCGAAAATGTGATTTTTTTTAAAAGCTTTGAAGAGATAAAGGCGACATTTCAGAATAAAATTCCGGCAAAAGAGGCCACCAAAGATAGAAATGTGTCCAACCACAAGAGAGAAGTAGCAGGACTCCGACAGCAAGAAAAACATCGAAGACGATCGGATGAACGACGCGAATTGGCAAGACGAAGCAATGTTGCTCGCCAACGAGAAGCTAGAGCTAAATTGACCCTTGACCGGCGTTTGGAAATTCTACGGAATACTGCAGAGCAACACCGAGTAGCTAAAGAGAGCTTAACACATGAAAGAAGCGAGGAAATTCTTCGTCATGACGCTGGACAACATTGAGTGGCACGAGAGAATTCAATGAAAGAAAGAAGGGGTGAAATTCTTCAGACTAATGCCGAACAGCATCGACTTGCACAAGCAAATTTAACTCAAGAAAGAAGGGATGAAATTCTTCAGATTAATGCCGACCAGCACGTGTGCACTAGTTTTCTTTAAAGAAAAGAACTGAGACTTTATTCTGTCGTACGTTCATAGAGTGCGACTTGTCGAGAAAAAATCCACAAATGTTGAAATAAAAACAGAGAAAACACAGATAAATAAACAATACAATTATTTTCCACTACAAAAGCGTTGATGTTTATTTGTAATCGTTTTAGACTTTTACCCATTAACGTGCCACAGAACTTTACAGTTCTCAGTTGAAAACAGACGCACTGTATTGTACTTATGGTTGTACTCAATCCCTAATGTGCTCTTCGAAGTTCACTGCTGAGCGCAGTTGCTCCATCGTTGTGAAGTCAGTGACAACCTAAGGCCAATGCAAGTCTAATGACGATGGCTGTGAGAACGGTATTGTGAGTATAAAAACGCTCACTTAACGCGTTTACCGTGTAAGGACCCGCCAGGGGTCACTGAGGGGATTTTCATAATGCTGCTGACCGACCTTCAGTCACTAACTCAATTTTTATAAATACTCAACGCTGAATAAAGGCACGATCCAGTTCATGTTTGCTATTTTCAAAATTGTTTACTGCAATTTAATTTAAATTTAAATTTAATATTGAACTTCAGTTTAACCCATCGCAAGAAACGTGTTGAAAGGGTTTAACGATAATCAACTGCGTTTTACTATTTTTCATCAAGAATCCAACTGTTGTCGAGAAATTTTGAGAACAGACTGTGTGATTGGTGTATGGTGGCGTGATACTTGGGTAGCAGGCCAAGAATATGGCACTCGTCTTCTTCCTGCTTCCATATCCGATTCTTTTCACTCAATTTTTATTTTTATTCAGCTGCTAATTCGTGAATGCCTCTTAGTATGCACCAGCGCCTTGATCAATTTATTTTACGTAACAGAAGCATTTACCGCAATAAAATTAACTGATATCTGCAAAAGTCAAATGAAAAGCAACGTCTCATTCACAAACAGTTTGCCTAATTGAAAGTCAAAACTAAAACTCACCAATGTAATTCACGAAAACTGAACAAAGAATATTTGGCAAATCCTTTTAAAACATCATTATAAAACACACTAGAACAAAGGTTTGAAACATTAGGTGCTTGAGCGACGAAATGTCAACCATAAAGAGAGCTTTTGATGATAAAATTCAACAGAGAAAGTTTAGAATACAGAACACCCTCTTCTTTGAACATGAGTTAGAGTAAATTTTTAATCCCAAAAAATGTTCGGCATCATTTAATTCTTATTAGTAACGTAACAAAATTATTCAATCATGACATTCTCTTGGTGCTTATATTTGACGTTCTTTCAGGGAACTCAAAAAATCAGATCTATTTGATATTCCATTAAAAAACATGATCAGTATTTTCAAAAATTTTCAATCATGTACATTCGCGATAGACCATTTTGACTGTGCATTGAAAATTCCGAAATTTTTGCGAGAAGAAAACAATGACAGTAGTTTGAAGTGACCTGAACTACAAAAAAACACAGAACTGTTAAATATGCACCTTAATTCAAGGAAAAATCAATTTGAAAACGTCGTCATACACACTTTCACTCTTATTCATGCCATAATCATTTGTCTATAAAAAAATTGTTCCCGTGATACAGTTATAAACCGTGAAATCAATTGAGCCGTAGAAATTAACTTCTTAATGAAATAAAATGACTAACTTGGCACTGTTTACTGTAGAAACACAGGTAAAAATAAACACTTATGCTCTCCACAAACAACAAAATAGTTGAACATACTAATAGCCATCGTTACTATCTACAAGGCGTTAACGCCATGAGTAGACAATGTATGTAGTAAATTAGAGAAACACTTACTAGAAACGCAGGCTTAACTTGACCATAAACACGTACTCATCAGATAAGTATCCCACTCCTTCAAATAATATCAAACATCACTTCATATAAACACGTAATTTGATTTTTAAACATGTAATAAATGCTAAAAAGAATAGCCTACACTTGGCATTTGCACTATGTACATCTGAGCAACGATTTTAGCTATCATTTGTGTTCCGGAAAAGAGACGGTAACCTCAAACAAGGACGAGCATTAGGACCACCAATAAATGACTGCGAAGAAACTGACTGTAAATTAGCAACATTAAGTGGTCTTCCCACCTCGTTTGTATCGTCTAAATTAGTATCATTATAAGCTCTTCCTACGTTAAAATTAGCTGTATTAGGCAAGGTTCTATCTCTAGTGTCGAACGGCATTCGAGATAGCACAGACGAGTCTCCTCTTTGACTTGCCTCACCGACCCTATTACTTTTGGTGTACCACGAGGAAATTGTCTCAATGATCAACTCAATTGGTTGGTCGTTCCACTGGAATCTATACCAATCAGCTTTGTCGGGAAAACAATACTCCAGAAGCTGGTGAAGATTGAACTTGAGTCTCTTGTTTTCATCCACGCGCACATCGGCGCACGGCTTCATTCCGGCCCCATCCAAAATTGAAATGAGCACCTGCACATCAAAAAACTAGTTAATTTGAGGCGAAGCTAGCTAATTTGAGGCTTTCCTGTACCATTTTTTTGCCATTACTAACTTTCCTTTACCATTTCTACTTTAATCACAAACGATAAACACCGTTTTTATTTTTCCCAATTTCCGATGCGTGCTAGTACGCATCTGTGCGCGAAATCAATTGGAGCACTCGTGATTATATACTTTGGCCAGCTATCTTACTAGATAGAGCACTCGCTAAGACACCAACCGCAAAGTGTAGACGGCAGCACTCCAAGACACGTAATTCTTACTATACGACCTCTTCATGGCCCAGAAATGTGCAGCACACCCAAAAACTACAGCCACTTTGGCGTGAGAGAAACTCAATAAATAAACCATATTCAATAATCTTAGAAATATTTGCGACCCCGTTTAGTTTAGCCCATCTTTAACTTCCAATGAACTTCTTACGGCTAAGACTTTAAGCAACAATCAAGGCCCGATAAAATTTGAATCCCATTTGCGAACACTTCTTAATCGTTAGCATCAATAGTTAAAAGTGTCCCAAAATTAGAAGAGCACCATTATCGAGAGAGAAATACTTAATCCTAAAGTTTCAGGATTAAGGCCTCCAAATCTCAACTCTGTGGGTCACACAGTCAGGCTTTTTTCAGGAGCCGGTAAATTTATTTAGCTTTTTGCAGTGGAAGAACTAGAACATTGCACTTTACAAGCAACATAAATATGTTCTGTTTATAATAAAATTTTCACTCTAATGTGCGCTTTGAAGTTCACTACCGAGTGGAAGTTCTTTCCTCATTTCGTTGTCGGACGCCAAAGCCAATCTAATAACGATGGCTGTAATAATGGTGACTCGAGGAAAATTGTGACATTCAAGGGTTAAGAATGGGACATCTCGTTGGATGAAACATCGCTACCCAAGTTCGCACCTTCCGAATCATAAGAGATAGCGAACATATTTTAAAAGTCTAAACTCAAATTTCCGACACCCATTCCGAAAATTCTACTTTCTATTCCTAAGAACCAGAAACTGCTCAAGATCTTTATGCGTACTATTGAGGAGTTTCACCACGATTTTATGGTTTGATTTTCAAAACATTCAACTACAAACAATAGAAAATCAAAAAGGCCACTCGCAACTTTATATTTTTTCTTAAATTTGAATGAATCGTAAAGGAGACTGAAAATAAGCGAAATTTGGCCCGCAAAGGTAATACCCAACATCAAAAAAATACATTGATTTTTTAAAAATCGGTATTAATAGAAAAAGTGTTGTAAATCTTGAAATAAAACAAAATAAAAGTAACTTTAAAACTAAAATCTAAAAATCATAAACCGACACTGTTAGCTAGGGATAAATGGATTAAAGCGCATGTAAAAAAGTTCATTTTATAAAGTGAACCAAGGTTCTGAAATGTACAAATCTTACATGCTGGAAGCAAAAACAATTATTTGTAAATCCTCTAATTTTTCGAGTGTGTTGCATATCTCTACATAGTTACGTAAAGTAGAATGAAAAGGATGGAGGGGGCACAGAAAGTGAGGGCACTCTTACGAATTGTTCTGCCACACGAACAGAGAGTACTCTAGCGGTAAAGCCCACCTATTTTGTGGGTTTCTCTTTAGATTCACATTTATATTCAAACCCATCTAAATAAAATTAATTACGCAATACCGAAAGGGACTCGTGCTCATAGGTGCTTTTTGAGGTTCACTCACTAATTTTGTTCGTTTGGCATAACGTTTTTTAGTAAACATTATGGTGATTCTTACTAAACTGCTGGAACTTGTTGTTACTCCTGATATCACATTCGTTTTCTTAATGGCTGGAGTTCTTGGTGCTTGGTTGTTAGTACTATCCCTGTTTTCGTCACCACACTCACAATGGAAGTTCATTAAATTTTTATAAACCAGCTGAGCAGATACAATCCGTAATAACAAACATTTAAGAGCATGGAGTTTTTTAAGAAAAAACAACACGACCGTCGTGCATGACAAATCTCCAACTGTTTGTTACGCCATAACGAACTGACCTCCGAATAACAATCAAACAAAAATTGCATTTTTAAATTTCAGTTTGTTATACGCAGAAAAAATTTCTAACTCATGTAACGGTTTAAAAATTGAAACTATACTCATACCTCATTGTTAATCGCAAGTAAAATGATTTAAAGTCAATGTAATAGAGAGTAAGTGAAGATTTTTAATGAACGGAGACATGCCATTACCTCCTCGTTTTTTGTAGAAATGAATTGTTGTAATACGCTCTCATCGGACAAACATTTGTACAGTTATTGAAATTTTCTCAACAATTCTCTAAAGGGAAGACGTCGCACATTGTACAAGAGAATGAAGACCTGCTTACTTACCTGCTCAATATTTTTGTTTGGAAATCCTAATTGCTGCATTGTTTCTTTTCCAATGAGAAAGAACATAGCAGTTTCAGCCTTGTGCTTGAACTCATTGGCAGCGTGTTGACCATTTCGTACCATAGAGAGCACAGAATTTTTTATTTTCTCTCTAAGATGATCGACTGATAAGGGGAGCCCATCTATCGCAGGTCGGGCTTCATTCGAAACTGAGGGACTGTTGCGTCGAATGGATGGACCCATTTGTCCATCAGCAAGTGCAGGAAGTGACTCATGTTGACTTCGCAAAAGGTGATTCTCAATCGTCCTCATCCGAGGAAGATCTCTGCCCAAATCTCGAGCATTGACGACAGTGTGGTCGTGTAATCTAGTCATTTCGTGAGAATAATCAAGTTGGTGAACCCGAAGTAAATTAGTTGGGCTCATCACTGAATGAGGCTCCAGATTTGCTGCTTCTTCGCTTGGAAGTTGCGAGCTTAGAGGAGATGGAGTATTAGAAAGCCTTACTTTGGTATCAGTTTCGAATTTATGCAGCACTTTCTTCATGGTCTTTGTTGGATGTGCCATGACAGAGCCAAAAGTTTTATTATCATTTTTGAGCAACAACTCGTCTAGCCCATTTGAGGAGATGATGACGATTTGATCTGGGTTATCGTCATCGTCGTCAGGTATAACAATTTCTTCCGCAGGCGCTTTAGGCTCCGCTTTGTCATTTCCGTGCTTAGTAAGAGGAATTAAATCGGGTGGTGCATTCTTCTTCAATCCATTGGTATTATTCAAATGTTTTGATGCTCGTTTCTTGGTTTTCTTTGAAGGCTTTCCAATAATTTGCGATTTTTTGCATTCAACTGAGTTTTTCTCATTCGACGCTTCATTTAACAAACAACTTGGTGCTGTTTCAGATGGTTTTAAACTATCGAGAATCGAGCTTGGTGATACACTCAAGTCGAGCGGATTAATACGAATCTTCTGAGTAGCAGATGTCGTTTCTTCACGAATGTCTGTGGTATGAACTCTACCTCCCAAAATTCTATGGGTAACGTTAGAACTTGGTTTAGAGGATGATTTTGATCGTTCAAATGAATGAGCAGTAATGGTGTGACTTTTAGCAGAAGATAGGGAGTCTTCTTCTGTTCCACTACTCTCTCTTGCTTTAGCCGCCATGTTTTCAGAGGTTGATTGAGAAATTTCCGTGAGTGAAGGCTCGGTATCCACTGCTACCTCCGCCCTAACGTCTCTGAAAGCTTCGAAAGTAGTTGCGGTGTTGTTTAATAGCCCAGACGATAACCCAAGGGCATCAGTGTCAATAGTTGTCAACTCAATAGCAGCAGTCTCATTTTCTGAGACTTCTATGCTGAGATTTTCTAAAGGATGATCGGAAACTGTTGGCAGTGGGTCAGATACGATACTGATTGAGTCATCAAGAGCGCTAATCGGTTCAGGGATAGGTTCATCACAGTTATCTGCCTTCTCTACCTCAGTTGGATGTTCCTCAATGGTGTGTGACACTAAGTCACTCTCTTCTTGGAAAACTTCTCCGCAGAGGATGCACCTTACACCGTTGTTTACCTGGTGCCCTCTTAAATGTCTCGCCAGGTTTCCAGAATGCTCGAATGGTCTGGTGCATAATCTGCATGAATAAGGTCGCTCCTTAGTGTGAATTCTTCGATGTACAACTAAGTTCGCGTACGCCGCAAAACTTTTCTGGCAGTACTGACACTGAAATGGCTTTTCTCCCGTGTGAGTTCTGGAATGAATTTTGAGAACCTTAGCGCACGTGAAACCTTTATTGCATTGGAGGCACACGTATGGTCGTTCTCCAGTATGTTTCCGAACGTGGATAACCAGTTGGCCATGCTGAGAGAACTTCTTTTCGCAGTGCGGGCAGTGGTAGGGCTGTTCTCGAGTGTGCACGCGCATGTGAGTGTTACAATTCCCTTTAGAGGCGAAACCTTTGCCGCAATACTTGCAGAGGAAGGGCCGGTCCCCGGTGTGGGTCATGTAGTGGGTTTGCAGTCGCGAGGGGCGGTCAAACTGACGCAGGCACACGTCGCAGCGGTGCTCTGTGCTCGGCTTCGCTGAACTCTGAAACAAAGTAACGCGTGACGAACTGGAAGTTGCGAGGATTGCTCCTAGTATTATCCTGATGCTCGCCGAAAATCACTCACACCTAACATTCTTACGGAAAGTAATGATTGAACCTAATCAAACCACAAGCAAATAAGAAATGATTGGAAACATGTCTAGCTTTAATAATGAGTAAACACTCGTTTGAACAAACATGATGCTGTGTTATTCATGTACCTAGGTACATTGTGTTGTGAAATTGCCTATAATTAAACTTTCTGTACTAACACATCATGAGGAGACTTATAAGCGTTCATAACTTTCGCACTGTGGAAAATTACAAATATTTAGTACCTCTAATATAAAAAATAAATATTTGTGGACCAGTGGTAAAAGGCTCTGGGTTTTCGTGCGCAATGACCGAGAGTTCGAGACACGACAGTGTGAGCTCGGTGTTTCATCCCACTGAAAAAGTGAAGAAGCAAGCAATAATTCTCCCCTCGACTCAGGTGTATGAAATGATACGAGCTCGATCGGACGTAACCAACATCGAGTCATGCATTAATTAAAGCACACAAAATTAACAATATACTATGGTATACGTATTACCTTGGTTACACTAAAAAGCATCCTCTAATTATTCTGACAGATTTAATACAAGCGTCAAGAATAGCAGAAAATTGGAACTTAGACGGTATTATACTTGACGGTGAATGCGTGTCCTGTCAAAATACCATCGAGCGCATTTCTCAGAAACAAATAAATGAGGGAACAATAATTCAAACTATGATTTTAAGAAAGGTATGCAATTCAACATCGTGATGTGGGAGAACTCTGAAACTTACTGCCCAACATTCCTTGGAATCTCTAAGCACTCAGAGATGGTAATGACTTAAAGAACGTTTTTATCCAATTAATCCTGATTCATATCATCTTGTTCATTGGTTTTTCAACTGCCTTGTAACTAACACCAATGATTTCAATACATTTTTATTCAAAATATGCTTCAATCAATTGTAGAATATCCTCGACGTGCGTCGTTTTCATTTTCTGGTAATAGTAAAATGGTCTGTAAAATGAATATTCGATTTTAAGCACAGCTTTGTAAAATTCAAACGTGCCGGACGAACTCGTATGTTGCGACGGCTGGCAAATTTGGTGCACATTGGCACTGGATAGAATGTTTGTTTCTCGATGTATTGAAAAATAAGTGTCTTTTTAAGGTTTGAAAGTGACCTGTCTGTAATAATTTCGTTTTCCGTCAAATATGTCCTTTTCATGGTCTGTGCAAATGAACGTCGACGTAATGAGATGACTACCTCCGTAACACATTCAATATTTTAGACTTCAGACTTTAGACTTCAGACTTTAGACTTCAGACTTTAGACTTCAGACTTTAGACTTCAGACTTTAGACTTCAGACTTTAGACTTCAGACTTTAGACTTCAGACTTTAGACTTCAGACTTTAGACTTCAGATTTTCAGATTTTAGACTTCAGAATCAGTAGCCTTATCCACACGAGAAGAAACACCGCGCTCGCACTGCGAAGTTAATACTCTCCGAGCGAGCTTGTCAACTAGGCAGTGGTGGCTACCTGACAGTTTTCACCCCGTAATTAATTTTGGCTTGAAAATCTAGTGTTAATCAACACGCACTTTTCTCAGCGAAATAAACATCTTCGAGACCGGATTATCTAACGAAAGAAAAAAAATTTGCTTACTTTCTAAACACACATAATCCGTTTTTAAATAGTGAAAAAATAAGTTATATTCTATAATTCAAACAGCCGTTATGTGAATAACAACTATAACAGCAGATCAAAAGACTAAACGTTCAAGAAAATATTTGATAAACTCAAAAAAACTGCCCCTTCGATAAATGTAAGGAGCACAAAATAAACACCATGACTTTTCATATCCAACAAACAGGTCAGTAGTACCTGAGCTGCATGAAATATCTCGTTTCTACCGGCATAATATCATGATACCTAATGCAACATACTACAATGTTAAGGCAAATAAAAGATTCGAAGTTTTATTTGAAATTGAATTGAAACGCTTTGGGAATAAACTAATTTTTACAGTAGAACAGCGGCCCAAAACTCAGATGAATAACTTTTCCACATTATTTTTATTTTACACAAACAACGATAATACGACTGTGTGGCGCTTATCATTTCGAATTTTTATACTGACGAAGAACACACACCGTGGTACATATCATTTGTGTATATTATTATCGAATTGTTCACGAAGCTGGAAAACGTTAAGTTCAGACTGGTCTTATTTTTCTTAACCACTACTAGATGCAATCAAAAACTTTTGCGGACCTATTAGCTAATTTATCTTAGTATGTGTTGACCAATGAAATCGGTGTGATTCATGAAAAAATGAAACATATATAGAAAAACAGTTTAGTTGTTATTTCAAATAACAGTTATTTTACATTACTAATATCATTATAAAAATACCATGGGCATTCAATAGGAAAAACATATTTCTAAAAAAAATGTACAATTTGGAGAACCACCCAGGACATTTGTATTTTGAACAGTCGCAGTACGACTTTTAAAAAAATGCGAATCGACACACTGATGGCTTACGATGGGAATTGTCCGCAAAAATAGAAAGATAAGAACTAAAAAACACCGTGATTGTGAAACGTAATTATGCACTTTTTCGATTCGATAAGTCGTGCATATTCATCGATATCTAAAATTATTTTTTTCATTGAAAAGGAAAGTATTTTAACTACTTCACTATTCGATTGCGAGAGATAAAGATTGACCAATCTTTTGAATTTTTAGCAAGGACTTTACATGTATAAAATAAAATTACCTTAGAATTCAATCGATATTTATTAAAAAATTAACTTGAAACCGCTGAAATATCACCATGCTATATTAAGTCCTTTCAAGCGACCAAATTGAATGATTAATGGTAAGACTGCAAAGAACAAAATAATTTCCAAAGATCAGTATAACAATCTACAGCGAATAAGGAACATTTGTCAGTATAATAGCCCGTTTTTTCATTCTCAGCCTGTGTACGCACATCATTCTACGTTTCCCTGTTTATGCGCCGTAATATCATCATATTTAACTGACAATGCATCATAAAATCACCAAGTTTTGCTACCTACGCGCCGTAAGCATATGATACAAAGGCGTTCAGCTTCCAGCACAGTTCGTCGACCTTTTCAGGTCAAATTAGAAACTTGTGGGTAATCTTATCTCCCCTTTCATCATTCTCCATAATGCCATTCATTGACTCCTCAAATGAACCGATTGAAAACTGACCATTTTTCCCAGATCGTGAGCCAAAACAAAACGTTGGTTTCATCGTGCATGCACCCCAGGCATGCACACGTCCCTCCTACCACGGTCAGCAATGTACTGCGGAGTGCGGACCGCGGCACCGCGCGGGCGGCTGCGCACGGAAAATCAACTGCCGTGCCGTTGACCGTTGTCAACTTGTTGATGCCGGTGCAACAATGTCGCCCATCGCCGGAGTAAAACCGGATTGAAAGAAAAGAAAGAATAAAAACACAGTACATTACCTGAACTGTTAAACCCAATGAACTGTTACCTGAAATGTAATTTAAGAGTTGGGCTAAAACTTTGTCCTGTATACATACCTATAAAATTTCTCACTCCGCTTATATAGCATTTAAAAGTCAATGATTGAATGACTGAAAGAAGAGCAGGTTAAGGCCTTCACTTGGTTCACCTCGATTTGACAACGTTTATCGATGATTGAAATATAATTTAAACATAGATGGCAGAGGAAAAAAAAGAAGATAGTTGAGTGATAATGCGGTCACCGAGGCCGAGTGGTTAAGAAGGCGCCCTTTCGAGAAGGTGTCGGCAGTTCGAATCCCGGCGCTGCGTGGTGATTTCTCCCCATTGGGTAAAGAAAGAACTCAGCCACAATTCCCCACTCTGCCCAGGTATCGGAAATGGGTACCGGCTTGACCAGGGGTTACCGTCATTGCGTCCTGGTGTGAGATATAAGGCTTTTGAAAAACCAATGCTACAAGATGATGTGTATCAGGCTTGTTTGATTGAAATAAAGCATCCTTTTAAAAAACGAGCGCCCGCAAGGACAAAATATTTAATAGCACTAGCTTGTGAAATAAAATTTGCAAAATAATAAAATTTACAAACAATAAAACAACGGTTAAAATAACTTACATAGTCTGCTAATAACGAGCTGATATAAATGATCGTGTAGGTGATTTACCATAGACGTTCTTAAAACTAATCAACAACTTAAATTAACTTTACGAACATGCACTTAATTTAAGTACATGGAGAGGATTGTGCACTAGTCCGAGGAAACATAAATAGTACATGATCACTTTTTGAATTCACCTTCATGCACAATGCCGACAAAAGGGATTTTCAGTTAATAAAATAGACAGTCGTATCATTGCGAAAAATATCTTACAATTGATTAATTGCTTTTAAGCGTTTAATTTACAAAGATGGCTTAGAAATTAACAAACCTTAGTAGATGGCCCTGCATAGGTTTCATTCTTTCAATAATTACTTTAGAAAAAATATTTCATCAGATAATGAATTTAAAAAGTATCCTCGAGCACCTTCTTGGTGATTAATAAGACGCGCTGACCTTTGGTTCATATCGTGTTGAATTTCCACATAAATCTTCGAATTCAAGCCTTGTCAGTAAAGCGTAATCATAATCAATGAAGAGTAATGGCCATGTTTGTCTTGTGCTGTAATTTTGTACAACGCACGATAATCTTTCGCCAGCCAATGACCTATTATTCAAACCGTGCTCTAAAAGCGTGTCTTGCGTTGTAGCAGTATTTCATCTTTTGGAGTCAGATGAAATTCACGTCACCCATTTTCATTTTTTATGTGTTCTAGCGAGATAAATTCTAAGATTAGATCAGATTATTAGTTAGTTTAAGCCTCCCTATCCGCCACAAAGGCGATCCAAAGAGAGGGAGGAGGAAGGCAACATTTAGCATGGAGTTAAGGGAACGCGGAATCTATGTAGAAAGGGCATAGAAACGGTAAGTTGAGAAAGAAGATTATGAAACAAGACCAAAGTCAAAGAAGAAAGTACGAAAAAAATGGTCCTCAACATAACAAAAACCTTTTATTTCAACAAAAAGAAAGCCTACTTAACTCTCAGCTCAGGACCTCACAATTTCCTCTGGGAGTTCTAATAATAAATTCTAATGAATAGCCGTTGTTTGCAAATTGTTCATTTTGTGCCCAAATAAATTTGAACCCAAATAAATTCATTGAAGTTAATTTCAGAGTGGTAGCTCCTCTTTCAGTTGTCAGCGACAACCTGATGCCAACGCCAGTCTAACGACGGTGGTTGTATTTAAACACTGAGTTAAAAAAGTGGGGGATGTTGAAATTTCAGTCCAGTCTCCAGGTGCTTTCGGCGCAGGGCACGTCGAATCCAAATTAAACCTCATTTTAAAAATATCTTCTGGTCGCAAATAAGTTCTATTTCATCCAAAATATTTTGAATCTATTTTTACAACTATTGAGAAGTTTTTCCACCTTCCTCTTCTGGTTCAATTGACTCACGTTTCTCAATGCGATCAAATAATTGCAGATTTCGTATTAAAGGTTAATGTTTTGCGGCCAACGTTCACTAGCCTTTACCTGTTATTTCTTCCATTACATATGTCTCGCTACTCATTTAATGCACTTCATTTCAAATTACCAGTCTTTTTTTGAGTAAAAATATTTTATTTTTAAAGCGTAAACGCGTTTTCACACTAAGGAGTTTCACTCTCATTCCCTGAACTACAAAGCAAAATACATGCATGGACAACGAGAACTTATTGTATTGTGCAGCACACTGCAGCCACCCACCAATGACATCAGTATACAGCTTTCGAGGGGAAAAAATCGCTACAGAATCAATATAGATTTTTATTAATTTATACATATTTTATTTTAAATATGAAGTGTCGGTTGCACCCGGCCATTATGCTATATGTTGAAAAAAATTAATCGATACTCGATGCACAAAGAAATGAACGCAGAAGCTGAGGCGGTAATGTTCGAATACTTCTGTAACAACTTCTGCGAGAAAGACAACAGGGAACAAATATGAGCTTTAATAAACCCACTACAGATTCGTACGATCATTTTGCTGGTTCTGCCGTCGGAAACACGGAGAACTTCCAAAATTTCTCAAAAGAGGTCGAGGATAGCTTCTACAACTTGAAATTACCCCGATTTAATCTCGAAAAGTGCTAGATTCTCCAGGAAAGCTTGTCAAAAATATTTCATTCCAGCCCAGTAGATAGACATCGTCTAACAAATCGGTACTCGAAAAACCTTTCAATTCACGTCAAGACCCAAAGACGACTATCCCCGGTCGAAAATGTACCTATTTCTACACATCCTTTGCAGGAGAATCGCCCATCAATTAGGAACATTTACCGCTTTCAAGTTACACGAACAACACAAAAGAAAATGTCTAGATCATCGGGACAGCACAAAAAGAATCAAATCAACAAAACATTTCCATCCCACAAAGAATCAAAATCATCACCACTTCTATGAACTAGCAACATATTGGTACGTCACATGTAGAAGGCGGAACTAAGATAAGTTTGAGCATACCAAATGAATATATTACAATGAAATAAAGTTCAAATACTTACTGACGGACGAAGTAACATAATTTAGCAGCACCAGAGAAACGTTATCCAATAAAGAAGAGCCCACGTAGTAAAAAAACTGCTGAAAATGCTACAAATATATCTTTGAATTTTTTTTCTTTGAAGGTTCAGTTCGTAATTTTTTCGTGGTCGCAAGGAAACTTTGTGCTCTGATTTTTGGGCCACGACACGCATAAATATTTACATCTGAACAGTGATTCAATTTCCATCAAATGAGATACAGTTCACCCCTGTTCGTGTTACAACTAAAGGCACATCACATCATGCAAAGCGCGTGTTTCACAATTTCAACTGCGTACCGCGTGAAATATCTGAGTAACATACCTGTAGCGAATGACTACCTTGGAGCCATCTCGGACCAACCTGAGCTTACTTTCGTCACTGAACATCACCTTCTGCCACTGCTCTGGCGTCCACTTTAACGATTTCCTACACAGAAACAAAGTGGTGGACCAACCTGAGCTTACTTTCGTCACTGAACATCACCTTCTGCCACTGCTCGGGCGTCCACTTTAACGATTTGCTACACAGAAACAAGGTGGTTTCTTTTCATGACCTCGGTAAGCACGGGCTTCTTAACCTTAGAATGGTAACCCTCGTGGGTGAATTGCATCATCCCCAAATTCACTAGGGAGGATTAAGGATTAAGTTCTCGGATTAAGGGCAACTCCATCAGGCGTTTTCAGATGCTTCTGCAGCCAATGTTGGACCGCTTCCAAAGCAACGTTTTAAAAAGAGCAAGATATTTTTCGTAAGGCAGACTGTTATTATGACACACTGATACCACTTTTTATTCCGAGATCGTGTCAGCACGAACAGATGTCATTTTAGAGATCTCACAGAACGACTTCCTTGGTGCTTGGAAATTGAAAGATGCTTGGCAGCTACTTTTTCTCAGACTGTAAAAGCCATCCTTCTCACCCGGAATTTCACTGCCACACGAATCACTGATACTATCCCTAATGCAATGTTTCTCAACCAGGGGTAAATTTACCCCTGGTTGAGGTAAATTTCTGTCTTATGAATTAAATACATAAAGCCAAGGAGGTCAATGATGGAGGAAAGGTTAAGAATGGCTGCCCTAATGTAACAGGGCTCAAAATTTTTCTTGCATTGAAAGTTAGACTTGCAGCATGCTCCAAGTTAATGAGAAGGTGCTAAACAGATCACTGAGGAACGATAAGGAAACCCCAGCTCACTGAAAACAGGCACCTCCCTGAAGCATAAAGAGTTGGGGAACATCGAAGGGAGCCATTACCAACCAGCACCCTAATTTCCCTATTTCCTAATTTCCCTAGCACGCTATTACGACAATGCACGCAAAAATTAACACGCAAAATGTGTAGATTATTTTGCGGGCACTGCATGATACAAGTGTAGTTCACGGCAATGGCCTCTCAGTGGTTTGAAATACTTATAACTTACGGTGCATCGGGCACAGGACCAGGAAAATGTAAAATGTATGCCGAGTGCTGAACTGTGCAATGCAATCAGAAAATATGATCGTCTGTTTCAGCAGCAATGTACAATCTGTCTTGAGATCGAAATTCAAAGAGATATCAGTTGTATTACTTCCTAAACTTTCAACTAAAACAGACCGCTAAAAACGGTAGTCCGCACTAAATTTATTTCATCACAAAATGGATCATTGACCAATGAACTCGATACGAAACATAATTTATAATACAATACAATGAACAATGAATGTACCAGGAAAAGATATTCAGACTAAGTGATGAAAAACTGAATATTGATCATACCTTAATATTATCCTCATTTAACCAAGAGAAAAGGATAAACAAGAGCTCAACTGGAAATTAATTGACGCACTTGTTAGCCAAAATTGAATCATTTAACACCTAGTTAGAAAAGATGACGTTGAAGGCTCTACGTAATTACACAATTTGATAATAGGGTTACATCGTGCATCGACTTCACAGAAACACATCGCCAAAAATTAAAAAAGATGCGATAGGGTCAAATCAAAATGCCCTCATCAAGTAGATAAAATAATACCCATAAATAAGATTGTAGGTAACCACAGTGTTATATTTTTCATATTTTCTTAGGAAGGATAGAAATGTATTCAAGCATTAATGTTAATTTCCAAATTCTGTTACAACCTTACCCCACCAGCCGTAACAACCGCAAAAACGCACTCAACGGGGTAGGCTGGCTGAGCACCTCAGTGAACAACATAGAGTTTGTGAGAACTTATCACAAATGTGCAGTCATAAAATAGGTAGAACACTGATTAAGATCCACAGCATCATAAAATTGAACAGGTAGATTAGATTATTAGTTAGTTTAAGCCTCCCTATACGCTACAAAGGCGATCCAAAGAGAGGAAGGAGGAAGGCACCATTTAGTA
>JACJUY010010173.1:19344-30030 GCA_014220935.1 Platorchestia sp. MABIK
CTTGGGCCCTCACATAGTCCCCCTGGGAGCGCTAATTCCCATAGATACAACAGTTGTATCCCCCTGAGGGGAAATTGAACAGGTATTATGTACGGAACGTTAGGGACTCCACCAACTTTTAGGTACATCTCTAAATCTCTGGAAGAATAATGGTAATCATTTACAACAAGACAATTTGCACACATTGTATAAAACTCACGGGTCTAGTAAAATTCGACAACAAAAACTTGAAAATGCATCAACTGAGAGGCTGCTAAATTTGATGTGAAACAGAAATTTATTTCTAGTCCAGAGGATCAACTAAAAATACTAAAATAGACAACTAGAAAGGTGGAAAGATTGCTAAATAAACACTGCATTATGGAGTTTTTCCATGTTTAATTTTTTATTCGTGACGTGGTTTGAACAAATCCTGAGCTTGCCTACACCACATTGCATCAGTTAAAAATTCCACCAAACAATCGAAAAAAGATGCTTATTTCCGATGAAACACAAAACATCGCAGTTTCACTGGTCGTAACTTCAATTTCTCAGTAATTTGGAACTTAGAAAGAGCACATAGCACACACCTAAGACGCAATGAAAACCTCAACGAAGAATCACTACTGACCAATCCTTAAATAGAAAGCTCAGTAAGTACCCAGTTCCATGAAGCTGTTAAGAGAAGCAACATAGTGTAATTTCCAACTACATGGAGAGGAAACGTACCAAGGGCTTCACAAACCAGGTTTTTTTATCAAACACTAAGTCAGCAAAGAAGCCCACTAGTTCACTAAACAATACATAGAGATAGAGCTTAAGTTTACAACCATGTTTGTACGTGAAAAAAAAACACAAAGCCTCTGATAGCATTGTTCTTTCACAAGTCGCACTTTATGTATAAATTTTAATTATGACTACAATTAGGTGGAAGATATTCATGCAAAGCCCAAAGTAGCATCAGAAAACGAATATTCTGCACAAACAGAGCAATGTATAGGGTTATACTGCTACTATGAATAGAAGAAAGAAAGAAAGAAAGAAAGAAAGAAATATGGTGTTTTCTCTCAAAGTTTGGCTTCAATTTTACTTTGTTGCTAGACCAAAAGCATAAATGTTAATTTTTTTGATAATAAACCAAAAAATTTGCCACTTCATCAGATACAACTGATTAAAAATATCCTGAAGAAAGAATTGTACTAACTGTCCTTCAGAACGGGCAAACAGGTAGACTAACATTCATTGCTATGTGATCAGCAAGGGCAAAAAGTAAAACCTAAGGACAATAGCCCCTCAAACAACTAAGAGGAACCACAGGCAATATGACAGTACGGACGGCGTTGCTTAGATGTATGGCAGACAAACCACGGTATCCAGCCGCTTCCTTGATATGTAGTAACACAGATGTCTGTTCACATCTACCTCATGCGCACGAAAATGGGCACCCAAGCACGGCTCCAACACGCGCACAGAAATGGGCATCCTAGCATAGCTCTAACATGTATGTGGAAATTAGCATTCTAATACGACTCCTAGCTGGCATCATCATACAGTTCCAACATGAGTTGTCAACATGCATGCGGAAATTAGTATTCTAACAGGACTCCTAGCTGGCATCATCATACAGTTCCAACATGAGTTGTCAACATGCATGTGGAAATTAGTATTCTAACACGACTCCTAGCTGGCATCATCAAACAGTTCCAACATGAGTTGTCAGATTGCGACACAACTTGTTTTTATTCTAGAGAATATAATGTCTTTTAACATGTGGCTGTAAAAATAATGCCAGTAATTCGTTCATATTATGACTACATATTAAAAACAGAAGCATACGACTATTCAAGAGTACTCATCAGTAACAAAGCTAAACACAGGCTATAACCTGGAAAGATCATTGGAATGAATAAATACTCATAAAAGTGATACCTGAAATTATGAATGAGAAACATAATCCACAAGTTTCAATATACTTGGAATTTAACAAACTTTTTTCAGAATTTAGAATTGCAATATTCACTCCCAAAACTGTGCACATACTGTACAGCAATGATCGTCCCACCATTGAATCAATGTTTTATGAACACGTAAGACAAAAATCAACCTAAATAAACAAAAACAAGTATTCCAATTTCAACATCCATGTTGATAATGAACCCATTTCCTCAAATTTGAGGGCCTTAATGCATGAATAAAATATTTTCACTCCAGAAAGTGAGTCAAATTTAAACAAAATACTTGTGTCATATCAACAAGAGATTTTCTGCAATGCGGGTTAAAAAACTTAATTGAAGTTAAGGTTCTGAATCACAACTACTCTAATAATCACAACTTTGAATGGTTAGCAATCTACGCACAGCATGCCATAATCACACACACAATCTTCTCATGCCCACCTGTGCAATAGCATGATCAATCTTTTCATGCTTAGCAATCCATGAACAGCACACAAAAATCTTCTCAGCAATACATGACCAGCACAAAACAACAACACGAAGCCCTCATGCTACGCTGCACAGGCAGTCACAGACTTGAGATCAGTGATCGCTTTGCATGACGTGCTTCACTCTGCCCAGAGCAACGAAGCTTTTCTTGGTGGGAATGTGGTGGTAGCCTACAGGCCCTCTGTCGCAGTTGGCACACACGAGGTACTTGGTGTCGTTGACTGTGTTTGAGAAGCCGATGTTCTCAAAAGTGAACATGTCATCCACTTCCCACCACTCACCCAGCTGCAATATAAGCGAAAAATAAAATGCAGCACACAGCTCTCAACATGACTTACAAATAACAATCACTTCATTTGTACTCTTGCAAGTAATTGGGCTAAAGAGTGAAAAAAATTTCAGCATTTAGATTGCTGACAAAAATGTTTTCGCGCGGACTTAGCTTCTGCTACCTCGTGAATTATACCAAATATACATAGGTCTAAAAATCAATAAAAATTCAATTTCATTGCAGCAATAAGTACAACCTGATAATTTTAAATACTTTCAAATTACTGTAAACAATTAACCCCTAACTTTACTGCCAAATAATAGTTGATCACCAATACATGACTACATATTTTAGTTCAGATAATCCGTTATATTTACATAAATATGTACAAATTTGCTTACATTTTTTTCTGCTGTTGATTAAGACAGAAGAAAAATACTGTTGGTATAAATAAATTGTTGCCATGATTTGATCTCTACAGAACCCATTTCTCTTCATTGATATCTTCCATAAAAGCATACATAGCAAGTAGGATGATAACACAATGTATATTGCCAATAGTTTTGAGTTATAAAGGCCATTTTGATTTGACATACATTTACATTTAACTTTCATCACACACTTCTGAAATTTATCCATTGATCAGTTGTTAGGTCTAATTTTTTTACAAGTTCTGACAAAAATAGATTAAAAAAACAATCAATTTTTCAACAGAACAGAACACAAATTTTCAAATAACTAACCACAAAAAGAACAAAATTGAAAATACCATTCAACGTTCAAGGGTAATATGCCAATTCAAAAGTTGGATTAAATTGGGTAAGTTAGTTAAAGCCTTCCTAACCCAACCATGATGTTCCTAAAAGCAGAAGGTATCATTTAGTTTGGAGTAAAGAGGAGCAGAGAATCTATGCACAAAGTGCGTTCATATGGCCCTGCAAATAGAAATGGCTAGGAAATAATTTTATAAAACAACATAAAAGATAAAGAAGAAAGTGGTAGGTGCTGAAATAAATAACAGTGAACCAAATAAGTTGGTCCATAACAAAACAAAAACCCCATTCTATTTCAACAACAACAAAAACTGCCTTAAACCTAAGGCTTATTCTATGCCTCTTGAGAAGATCTACAGTTACACTAAAGTCCTTTTCATATTAAATTAAATTAAATCCTTTGTGATGGAGACTTTTTGATCAATTTTAGAATTACAACCTGAAATCTGCCTTCATCCATCATTTTTGTACTGACCTCTTCAGTTTGGGTGTTGGGGTCATCCTTCCTCTGTGTGGGAGTGGGAAGCATGTGCTGCAGGGCCGTGTGGAAGGCTACTTGGGGGTTCAGTATACACGTGTCACAGTGCACACACAAAACTGCAGGGATATTCTTACCATCTGCACTCACTTTCTCAGCATTATTATTGTGGGAGGCCATTGCCCTGGAAGTACTTTTAATTACAGGATGACTCTACAAATGAGAGTTCAAAAATTAGCAAACAAAGCTAGAACCTACCAAAATTGGCCTTCAGAAATTCTTCAACAATGTAATTGTAAATCAAAGTTTGCTACTTGAGAAATGACTACTGAAGGACAACTGTATTTTAAAAAATGTTCTCGTTACACTCAAAACATAGTCAATACTAGATCTTACTTGAATTTTTTTTTCAACTCCAATTTGTTTCTGATGGCAAAGCATTGAACATTCAATACATTAGCTATGTCTGCTCTCACTAGGATTTCTTCTTTTTTCATGAGAAATACTTTTTCTTTTCTGATGACTATGAGAGGACCTCTTCAACATTGAACTTTGATGTGATTGATGAGGACTTTTTTCCTCATCTCTCTTGTGCACCAAAATAGGTTTCCTCCAGGGCCTGTCAACACACCCAAACCTGAGCTGGCCAGCCTCCTTCCGACCTCCCCAGCCCCCACCCAAGCGCCGAGGGACCCAACCCTTCAGGGTTCTTCCCACCTCACGGTCAAGAAGCGCTTCCTTACCATCAAATGAAAGGCCTTTGCACTTGCGCAGCACTCTCGACACATCTCTTTCATGCTTCAGCTCAACAAAAGCATAGCCCTGGCACATACCAGTGATTATGTCCCTGACAACTTTCACACTTCGAACAGAGGCCACTCGATCAAACGCACTGAATAGTTCTTCCTCTGAAATGTTGAGAGGGAGCCGGCCAACAAAAATAGAACAATGAGGCTTACTTTTAATATGCTTGGGTGGAGTGTGTTTTGCCTCAAGAGCTCGACAAATGGCTTGATCGTGAGGACGCAAATCAGTGCAGTCAATGCTGCCAGCTTTTATGGGGTCATATTCATCAGTTGCCACTGACTGAGAAAATGATCTTGTCTGACTCCAGTCACTCATTTTTATAACTGATGCAGTGAAAAGCAGAAGCTAGAATGACTAACTTTGAAGCACAATTCACACAAATGTACTGTGTAACACAATCACTGAGAAGAAAGAGAAAAAATGGTTCACTTAAGAATAACTTCAAGGCAAAAACGATATTTACTGACCAAAAGTTAAAGGCCACTACTCAAGTTCTTGCACATGAATGTTATGAGAGCAAACACCTAGCATAGTAACCCAAGAATGAGCCATTTAGATTGTTTGCTGCCCTATTCTCTCTATTCTGAGCAAACTTGCAAGTAGGTTGTCAAAGTTTAGCTATATGGACAGTAGATAAAGCTTTGTGTAGAAACTGGAATACAAGACAAGATTTATAGCTCTTCGGTGAAAGGTAGCTACATGGAACACTCTTTACCATTATTCAAAATGTATTCAAACAAATGACAATGAATCATTACCACATCAAAAAATAAACTCTGATTCTATAAAAAGCCGTCATTTATATCAATTCACTGATTTATTTAAATTATACACTTTAGAGATTTACAAGGTTAAAACAGTATAAAAATTTTTTGGTCAATATTGAGTTTAATGCGCTCACAGAAATTAAAAATTCTGTTCCAAAGAATTACTACAAGAACACATTTTAGAACTTTTACAGAAATAATATTTTGCTCGCTGATGCGCAATTTTGAGTTATTAAACTTGGAAGTTATAGGAACGTCGTATATAACAGTGAAGAAACGGGCATATAAATATGCTGTAATATGGTATTGATGGGACGATAAGTTAGATTAGGTTAGGTAATGTTAGGCAAGTTGAATAAACTAGCCTAAACTAACCTAAATACACCTAAAATAACTTCACTTAGTTATACCGACATTAATGGTTCCCATCAAAATACTGCACGTTCCAACAATGCAGGTACAACGCAGCCGACTATATGACCCGTAATTCTTACCTGAACGTAATTCATGTTATATCTTGAAAATGACATATCAGCAAGTAAAATGTCATTCATGGAATACGTTTGGTCAATATTGATTTTAGGCCTTTCACGGAAATTAAACATTCTGTTCCGAACAATCACTAAAGGAACACATTTAAAAAGGTTTTACATGAATGACATTCTGCTCGCTGATGCGTTATTTTCGAGATGTAACAATAATTATGTTCAGATAGGAATAACATTATATGGTCGGTTGCTTAGTCGCCGCATCGTTGGGTCACGCCCACATTCTTGGCGGGACACGCCCACTTTTTGCGCGGGAAAAAATTGCGTCGGTTTGGGTAAGTTAAGATAAGCTATTTTAGGTTTATTTATGTTATTTTAGGTGAGTTTATTTAACTAACCGAACATAACCTACCCAACCTCACCCATCGATACGTCAATACCGTATTACTGCATATTTACTTGTCAGTTCCTTCACTTTTATATACGATGTTCCTATAACTTCAAAGTTGAATAATTCGAAAATTAAGCATCAGCGAGCAGAATGTCATTTATGTAAAACGTTTTTAAATGGGTTCCTTAAGTGATTGTTCGGAATGGAATTATTAATTTCCGTGAAAGGCCTAAAATCAATATTGACCATACGTTTTTAAATGTGCTCCTTTACTGATTCTTGGTAACCAAATTTATAAATTCCGTGAGCGCATCAAACTCAATATCAACTAATTATTCTTTCTTTCTTTTTTATTGATCTACTTACCACTGGTTAACTCAACACAAAACTCTACAAAAATATTCATTCATCTTGCAGCATATGTAATTTTCCAAGACTAAGATCAGTTTTCAAATGCAACAAATTTATCCTTGTTAAGGTTTCCTCAGAGGTCCAAACCTATAAACGTAGAGACCCATTGTAAAAGGAAAGCAAATAAATTACTTATATGTCATGTTAACATTTATTAAAAAATAATCTACTTGACAGTTAAATAGCTTTGTTAAATATTCAATTAACTGCAAACAATAGGTACTCAACAGTTACTCTCCATGCACAGATTCATGAACAAATTTGCACAGACTGAATAAGGCAATAAATTAATTAGTGAAGTGTTACATGTTACAAAAATACTACTAACTTTAAAAAACATAAGCATCAAAAGCCTGCAAGTATGTATAAGAAACTTGTTACATATACTCCTACTTTTTCCTACAATGAAGCAATATTTTTGAAAAATTTTCATTGAACTTCACAAATTACAACAAATTATTGGTTACTTTTCCCCTCACCAATGAGTAGTAAAATTTCAGTATTTTAAATTTCTCTGCTGCTGTATCTTGCACCCTGGTTAATATTTTTCTCCTTAAAAGCAGCCTCATTTAAAGACATTTAACTTGAATGCCTGTTACAGTCTATTGAACCATGTTAAAAATTATTCATACAGTTAGCATCATGTTTGCAATCCACACTGACAGTGCAATGCTCTGCTGGGAACAGACTGGTACTAAAGTATTGTATAAAATATAAACAAGAAAATTAAATTGAACAAAATATAAACGAAGTTATGTTGCACAAAACATTTTATTATAAACAACATCGGCATCTACGGATGCTTTATTTCCAATTGAAGCATGATACATATCACCTTTTACATTGGTTTTTCAAATGCCTTAGAACTAACACCAGGACGCCATGACGCTTTCCCCTGGTCAAAGACCGGTACCCATTTCAGACACCTGGGTTGAGAGGGGTATTGTGCTTAGAATTTTTCTCCTATACCCAACAAAGAAAATCGCCACCAGCGCCGAGACTCGAACCCGGGTCTCCCCGCACGGAGTCAGGTCCTATACACACACGGCTATGGCGAGTATAATGTGTTTATTCCTTTCATTACTCTCAAATATTTAAAAAACTTCCTGAATAACTATACAAACCAAATTTGTAAAAATGAAAATGTTACTTATAATGTGTTTATTCCTTTCATTACTCTCAAATATTTAAAAAACTTCCTGAATAACTATACAAACCAAATTTGTACAAATGAAAATGTTTACTTGGCGCTATTACGCATGAAAATTAAATTTCAAACCAAATGTCCTTGCTTCTTGTATGCACTTCGTCACTTGCATGTTCTGCCACTGGTCACATTATAAATTGGATTTACAGTTGGATAAATTATCAGCGCAAACAAAACGGCACCAATTATAAGTTGGCTGACTATAAGTCGGCGATTCAAGGGTTCAACGCTTCTATTACCAACCTCATTAATTGGTTTTCATAGGGTTTTCAATGTAACTTTGAAGTTTTTAGTCGAATCTTCAGCGTTTTATGCAACATTAATTATATGAATATAAAAAGAACTTAATGCGCATGGAAAAAATAAAAACCCTTTCGTAAACAATAGTGAGTTCCTGTTCATGGTGCTATATTGAATATTGTAGTTATGAAAGTTGTGTTTTTCAACATCGATTTTGATTATTATTTAGTTTTTCACAGGAGGTAAAGGTATCGCTTAGCACCGGTGCTCTGCGTAGGTAAATTGGTTGGTCCGGAGCCGGTGTATAGTTCATGCAGTGCCATGTCTGAACGGATTGTTATTCCATGCTCCTTGGAGGAGGAATAAAATGGCACAGGAAAGATGTTCTTCTTCAGTTGACGTTTATTGGAGCTTCGAAGAGGTCTCCATGCAGCTCCACGGCTGAGCGTATGTTTCTCTCGTCAGAGCTGAGTCTGGTTTAGCAGAAAGAAGATACGTTTCACTATGCAGCACTTAAGAGTCATTCATTAGTAATATTTCAAGTCAAGATTATAATTGTCTCCTAATTAAAATTTTGTACATACAACAGTACATTCAAACGCACTGGGCAGCCAAACCCCGTAGGGGGTTTCAGCTGCCCACCCATTTATGGCCGGACGCCTTACACCCGCTGAAACCCCCCGAAGTACCAACGTAGCACGCCCGGCCATATTACAGTTAGGAAAGATGTAAGGTAAATTCATGAGTCCTGTTCGTAGTACGGGCTGCGGACTGCCGCGGACCATGGTCGTCTACCATGCCGCGGACCCAATCAGTATCACTAGCTATCATGGTATGCTTCTTTAGTTTGTGATATGTTTCCCTTTATGAATCGGTTTTAAAACAGATTTATAATTTTAGTGTGAAAGAATTGCAAATGTCACTTCATTACATTTTTCACTAGAGTGGTCTAAGACTCCCACCTGGATAATAAAACTGTGTTCATTTAAGCATAAAATATCTTATTTTACAGTAGAAGTCCTTATGAGTAAAAAGACTTTATTCCAATCAATCAAGATGCATATCATCTCTTAGATTGGTTTTTCAAATGTCTTATAACATCAGGACGCCATGACGGTCACCCGCGGGCAAGCCGGTACCCATTTCAGACATTTGGTTCAAGTGGGGAATTGTGCTTGAGTTCTCCCTTTACCCAACGAAGAGAAATCACCGATCAGCGCCGAGATTCGAACTGCCACGCCTACACGGAAGGGTGCGTTCTTAACCACTCGGCCACGGCGATCACATTCTACCACATTTTTATCATCCGAATTGTTTAGTAGAAGTTTGAGGGCAATTTGAGAGGCACTGAGCAAGTGTGGCTTTGAACTTAATGTTCTCTGCTATTGTTTGTTTAGGTTGATGTTGTTCGTACTCTTTTGTTTTATTTGTATGTTGATAGGATATTCTGAAATTTGTCTATGCCATTTACGCCAGTGAAACTGTCTCGCCAACCCGCTTCAGCGGCGAAAAACTTCCAGAATTAACTGGCACAGGAAACATAGTCTTTAGCTGACACCCTGAACGGGGTCAGTACACGCTGCAATAACAAAAAATTTTTGACAAGTAGGACAATAGCTAAAGAGAATGCTCACCTCGAAACTGTTGTTCGAAGATTATGTTCCGGTGAACATTTCTCCACAAAAAGCCGGCTGTCAAGGATTAAGTTTCCCTGAAGCGGGGCCGGTATGGGTCAGAGCACATTGTTGACATACGCCCCGGACCACTTGTCTTCTTCATCTGAGGAAGCAACCCGCGAAGGCCCCTCCTCAACTTCGCTCGGATCCGTAGCTGAGGCTTCGGATTCGCTCGTAAAGACAAACGAACATTTCATGCATGTCCAAGGTTATTAAGGTCGCCAGGAAAGTGAAGCACTCCCACCAATGCCCCGCTTGTCATAAATAGTAAGCGTTCTCACTTTTTAGGCCAGTTTTGTTATAAAAGAAGACCTAGTCCCTAATTATGCAAGATATGGGCTGTCTTGCACAGGACTTTAGTAAGGAGCAAGGCTGGATTTGCGACAAAACTTTCAAAGTTGATCCCCAGGCGCTAGTTTTTTATCAGTAAGAAAAATTCATTTATTCCAGAAATTGAATGCGTTTCACCAACGAGAAAAATATCTCAAAAAGCATATTCATTCAGGTTTCAAGTAAAGTATGCACATCTAACTGAAGTACGCAGAAGATGAAACGATAGTGTTTGAAGATTTTTGTAACAACTTCTGCGAGAAAGACAAAAGAAAAGAAAGAAAAAAGGAAAAACATTTTTTCCAATAAAGTACAAACATGAAACGTCGATACATTGGATTTTAAAACAACTTAACCTAAAGGCATCCTTAATTGAGAATGACACATTGGTATTGGGATACCCGTGTAAAATGTTGGATCAAAA
>JACJUY010010176.1:19992-35373 GCA_014220935.1 Platorchestia sp. MABIK
TGGAGTAAGAAATATCATAACAATTTGAGTTTTATTAGAGTGAATATTATGTTTTTTCCGAAGCTCACCACTTGGCAAGTAAATGATGCGTCTGTGTGAAAAATTGTCTCAAATCCCGACTGTCTACCTCCTAGTTCTCCTAGAAAATGCATTGTCAAAATCAGACCAACGCACCGAAAGGAAATGCATTTTAAACATGCTTTTCTACCAACCATTTGTTTGTTTAGAAATTTTATTACAAGTGGTCCAGAAAACATTGTGCGTGTGATGCATTGTTGAAGACTATTTTTTAAGTGCACTCCCACATTGAAATTTGAGCTTACGAACATGGGAACTAGTAAGATGAGGGATTATGGTTGAAAGTACAACGGGTAGATCCAAATTGTTTTTCGTCTTAGACTGTGAGGTTGACGTTAGAGGTAATTTTACATTGTTTCGTATCAACTAGTCAGCTAAATATTAACAAAACAGTCTCAACTTTTAAAACGTTTTCCTACTCATTTGAGCACCTGATATCCATAAGCACCAGCGTGAACCCTGAACATTTGATGTTTTAATCGAAGTTAGACTAAATTCCAAACATATACATACGTTCCTGGACCATTACTTCACCATAAAAATTGGGAGCACGCTTTTAGTACATCATAATGCACATAATTCCGAGTTCATCGAATTAGAGAGATTTCTTTGCAGTACATTACGCGCTTTGGCTGTACTGAACATGATATTCTAGGAACAAATAAAAACATTTTTTAACACTCCGTCTATAAATTTCACATTATTCATAACGAGTAAGTTACAATTTACGAGTTGGGATTGAGTCTTCGAGGAATCGTCACAAATGGTGTCTTCACGGCCAAAAACAAAGCTAACGAAACGCTTTTGTTCGAAAAAATATGAATGCATGCAGAAATCGATTTCTTCGCTCACTTTTACTAAACCTACATTGAAAATTTACAGACAAAGAGCTTAAAACTGGTCCTACCTTTGGGAAGCACTTAATTGCTGTGATCTACTCCTCACTTCACCCCTCCACTTTTCAAGAGATAATGCATTCTTGAATCATGCAGGCAGTCCCAAATATTTTTGAGTTTTATGTACGTATTTTCAAGCTCTTAGAAGTGCAAATTTAGCTTCAATATTGCTTTACCATACGAGGCGTACTAATAGATTAACAACGCCAGGGACTAATTTAATTTGAATGTCAAATTCATAAATCTACTGATTGAAAATGAATATAAGAAAAAATAATAAACATAAAAAACAAACTTCCTTTTGCTACATCTAAAATTACAGCTGAGCTCAATTTAATCGTATGAAATTACTTGATGAAAAAACAAGTGAAAGGGAAAAAGACTCCGTAAAACTTAAAAATAAACTAGTTTTTAATTTTCTAACACATTACAATGCTTCCAAAAAATGGGGGATTTATTTTTACGACGAATGGTACTAATTAGCGTGTGGCAGTGGAGTTGAGAAGAAGAATCTGAAAGCTTCCATGGAGACTTGTTAGCGTTTGTGGATCATTTTTTGATCATTTAAATCTAAAATGTTAGGTGGACGATGGTCCATGGAGGGCTGGTAGACCATGCAATTCATACCTTACATACTTCCACACCACTCAATTGTTCAAGACTGGATTTGTGACCTGCGTTAGTGTCCTCAAAAGCTACATGACGCAAGTGGGCACTCTAAGGCACCAACCTTAGAGATTTGCAGTGATGAACGAGCAGATTGAAAACGGCGACGAAATCGGAAAAAAATAGTTAAGCGATCTAGAAACGGAAACCGACAAGTACTCATTCAGTTCTTTTTTACTTATACATATTAGAGCTAATATCCACATATATCACATCTAACCCAGCCACCTTAGTAGAACATGTTGAGATTTCATCTCAAGGCCCAGATATAAAAATTTTAAAGTGAGATAATAAGCTCGAAGGCTGTGAAGGCACTTTGTGGAATGTCTCCAAAATGACTCGTGCCAGCGTACTTCTTAGAAGTGCTTCGAAGGAAGCCGACCCTCGCGAAGTTCCGGGAATGTTTCGAGTGTTTAGAACGTTTCCCATGACTGTAGGGCGCGGCCTGCTTATCTAAAATAAATGACTTCGAAAGGTACTGAAGAACCATCAAGGTTTCGCCCGCTAGCAGATGTGATACAAACGGGTATCCTCATTTTAACGTTCGTTTATTTACAGTTACATAACTAATTAACTTCATAACTAATAGTAACGCTATCCTTCTATGAGACTCTAAATTACTGAACTTGTGGTCTTACGAATCTAAAGAATTTCCAGTGTGAAGCCCAAAGTATCGAAAATACGAAAATAAGTGAGGCAGGAAAGAAAATTTCTCAATGTTTTCTCAACTGTTATTTGCTTTGAATTTTCCGAATAATACTCTAAACTCTAAAGCAATGAAATATCAAATTTAACGGGACAATTTTTTGTCTATAAGAAATAAGTTGTTTTTCTCTTAGGATTAATGTCTAAACAGATATTTTCTCAATAATTCTCTTGGAATTTTTTTGCTGTACTTAATGTTAGCAGTCACCGGTAATATCTAAAAGTACTAAGATGGCATTTATGATTTTATGGACGCCTGAAATAACAATTTTTTGTGCTACGAAGAAAGAATGTACGTAAGATTAGCAGGAATGAGATCATATGTAATAGGAATAAAGATTGTATGATGATCGAAGCAGGGTTGTTATTCTAAAGTTTCCTAGAAGTAGGACACTGAGCCAATCACCACTTGCCGTAGACTCGCAGCGTTCGCATTTCGATGCGTGAGGCATTGGAACAAATGATTATCATATCACATGCGAGTGTCATCCTTTGTAATAATTTTGTTCGCTGCGTTAACCAACTCAGTTTGCTCCGTGAAATACAGTAAGAGTTTTGGGCTTGTGATCAGACTGCAAGGTGTGTGTTCTGCACTGCACATCCAATGTCTTGACTTCCAGGTATACAAAAAGTAATAAACAATGTTCAAACAAGTTTAGCAGCTTCTCGGTGAACTAAAATTTTTTATATAACAATACGCGGAGTCTAAGAACACCACATAAATGCTTCTGAGAACCAAAGAGGGCAGGTATTTGCTAGAGCTGTTAAAGCTTTAAAATTTAAGTTTAGGTGGCCCCGGGCTGAAGGTTGGGTAGGTCTCCCTTTCATGGAAATGGATATTTTTTCTGTTTTGCTACGTATATATTTTCTCGATGTTCTGCTGTTCTTATATTACGTTCTTCTTCAACTTTTATTTTGTTTCATAATTTGTTTATAATCTTGCTGTTTCTGTGCGCAGGGTGTTGGAATACTTTTTGTATACATATTTCACGTTCCCTCTATTCCATGCTAAATGACATCTTCCTTCTTCTGTCTCACGATAACACCATTGCTGTGACAAGGGAGGCTTAACCTCGCTGATGATCTAAGCCAAATTTGCGAGCCTTAATCTATTATAGTGTATAAATGATGCTGAAACACATTCGCTTCTTTGAATCGGAATTAGAATACGTAAATATTGTTCACGAGCAATAATTTTCACTTATATTGTGGAAACCCGTTCTTGAAAGATCATTAAAAAGCGCCGAACGAGTGATGGTTCATTAGTAGCTGCTGGTAATATTGTTGTAAATGAAGCAAAGAAAATGTTGAAGTTTACAATGTGTTCGGGGCAATAGTAATGGCTGAACTGCAGTAAAATGACACGAGGATTTGTACTGTAGTGCTGACCTTCACGTGGCACGCTGGTCTTTGCAGCAAAGGTCTGTTGGCCTTTCCGTCCTCCTCTCTAGGGCGCACGGACATATTTAGACAAGCAAATGAGCATCGTTTCAGCTTGCGCCTCCTGTTTTGGAAGTTCTGTTGACGCTGTTGAGAAAGCATAATATTTGCATAATGTAGGCTGCGTCTCAAGCACTTCCTCATTCTCATGCTTTCCTATGGAGAGATTTACACAAGTTTGGGAATCAAACTTTGAGTGTAGCTATAGGTGCTTAAGGAATGAGGAGTTTGGTGCGCATTGATAAAACCATGAATGGTGTGGTGAACGATATACTTTTCTTATTTTAAAAACAATTCTGGAGGGAGAATTTTCTTCATTTCGTTAGTTTAAGTGAAATTTTATTTCAGAGGTAAAAAATGTAGCCCAGAAACATTTCTCACACACCGATTCTTTACTAATATTTCATTTACCATGAGTTGACTCATGACCCTTTCTGTTTAGAGCTAATTTGCTTTCAAGCATTATCTAATTAAAAGCGTAAAAACTCACTTCTCTACCTAAAAAGATTGATTGGAAAGAAAAAATTTCGACTTATAAATGTATAATACGTCGGAAGACTTATAACAATGCAAATTTGGGTAATCCTTTGGTCCATTGCACGTGGGGACCATTTCTTTTAAATCTAAAGAACTCGATGGCATAGAGAGTGTTAGCTCATTGTGATCCCCTACATGACATGCAAACTTTACTTAATCTGCTTTTTGTGCAAGCTGAGACTTTCGGCGAGTTGAAAGCATTGCTGCCGAACCGTTATAGTTTCAGTAGTAAGGGATTCGCTGTCTCTTTTTTTCTCAGATTTAAATTCAGAACATAATCTGAAGCGAATGTTTTTGCACAATCATGTTGCAGTGACGAGGAGAAACAATCAATAATTCATCGGAATGAGCACGTATGCGGGCAGAAAATAAGAGAAAGAACCGCTGCTAGGATGACGCTCATTATCATCAACATTTTGCCGTCTCCGCTGTCCCGATTTGCTCATCAGAAGGCACAGGTCGAGTGACTCGGTACGCAAATCATGAGCACGGAAACGAAGTTCGGCCGTGAGGCGGTATTGCTAGGCGGTGTAGCAATGGATGTGTGTCTGCCATGCCAGATGCTCGTAGGCCCTGTAATGAACTTCGCTAATTCTTGCACGTTGATCGCCAGAGTTTACCGATTCAGAATACGTGAAAGCTAAACTGCAGAAGATAGTTTTCTCGTTTATTCGATGATTACTAATTCATCTCTGACCTTAGATGTTGGAGTGTTGTAGCAAAATATATTCACTTGACTTTCTTGACGATTCCACGATTTTTAACTGAATTATTCGATTCAAGTCGAGCATGCTGTGTGGAGACTTGTGGAGGTCGAATTGCCGTTCTTTTCAAAATTTATTTAGTTGTTCTGCAGTTGCATATTTCATCCCTCAGGATCAAGATGCAAAATTTATCTATTATTTTAGAGCCAATTCCTCTTGGTTGTATATAGGGAGTTTGTGAAAATGTTTCTTTTATTAAATTTAAAAATGCGTAAGCGAACCGAGTTATTTTAGATCTTACTGCCTCTTTGTTCGTCCCATTGCTTAGCAAAAACAAACAAAACTAAGCAATATACCTAGAGGTGTCGTTTGCTATAGAAACTCACATTGATAAGAATTTTACATTGACTAGAGATTCACATTGACTAGAGATTCACATTGATTGGACGCTCACATTGATCCCAATGACCGATGAACTAATAGTGCGAGTTATTTTTTAATCAATGCCGCTTCAGAAGTCCCTCTGACCATATTTCTGATGGTAACGAAGTCTACGACATCTCCTTCTGAGGGATCTGTACGAGAGTGAGCAGCTGCATACAGAGTTTTTTCTGCATTGAGTGAGCAGGTTTTAATTGAAACTTCCGATGACACTTCATTTTTGCTAACTTTTCTGTATTTTCAGCAATACTTCGTAAAATGTTAGATTTTCTCCGAGCTCCGGTGAAAAGATAGCTCCGAATATCTATCTCATATTATGAGACACAAAATTATGTAAATCCACTCATTTCACTTTTAACATTTATTTTTAATATGGCCAGTTCCTTGGCTCGTATTTCATTGCAAGTGCGCATAATAAAGAGTGTGTTAAAGAATGCATTGTCTCTGGTATTTTGTTTGGTTCCTCAACTTGTATATGTATGTATGTGTTATCAAATCTAGATTACGCAACAAAGGGGATAAATTTCCCAAACTATTTCCTCAATCATCTGTTTAGACTATTTTCATCATTACGATATCCAAGTGTGAATATCAACTAAGGATTCTTAAGCTAAGATATTTTTAAAACCAGTGATATTTTTGTGTCATCTGTATTGGAAATAAACTGTTTTTCTTTCTTTCTTTCTTTCATTTTTTTAAAGGGGAAAGAGGAATAATATGCAAAAGTCTCGGTGACATTGTAGGTGCTGTGCGGAAGCCCGTCCACAACGAAGAATTTCTAATCAATAAGATCGGAAAATATCTAAGGCAGAAAGAGAACAAAGCAGTGTTTGCTTTCGATGTTCGCGCCTATGAGCACATAGCTGCACTCTGCCTGAAGCTTCTGAAAAATTGACCTTGAAGCTAGTTTGCTTACTCATTCCCCAGGGAATAATATGTTAATTCAGTATGCATTGTACACATTGACTGGTTACCAAGCTCAATTATGCGCCCATTTTCACAACATTTGTCTGAACAATCACAACCCTCATAGCATTCAGTTAAAGTTACTAAACATTTATCTCAATAATCATAACACTCACAACATTCATTAATACAATTACTGCCCTCACAACATTTATAAATACAATTTCAGTCCTCACAGCATTTTTCAACAAAATTATAACATTAACAACATTCATCAATATAATTACAGCCTTCACAACATTCGTTTGGACATTATAAGCTCTCACAATGTGTTCAATTATACATAAACGTATAGTTTGTTATAGTTTGCGTTTAAGTATAAGTTTAATTGATACGTTTATGGTATAAATTTCCCATTATACCTTAATAACATAGTTTTTCGTATCTCACCTCTGACGTAACCGGTTACGTATAGTAAACACATAAGAGAAGAAACACGGTAGATGATAGTGTGAGTTTTGATCTTTTAATCGCTAACCACACGATCAACTACGAAAATACAAAAACCACAGGAAGGAAGTTACATTTTTTCCACTTTCTGTTCTGTAAGCAATTTTCAGTACATGAATCAGTTCATCCCAGTTATTTTTAATTCGTTCTTTTGTGGAGACACTGAAATATCAGTTTACCAGCCAGCAGAATTGCAGCGCTATCTCTAAGAAAGAGAGGACGATGGCGGAAGACAGAAGAGAGAAAGGGAGAGGCTTGGCAGCTTTGTAAATAACTGCGACGTGTGACGTCAAAGTAAGAGCAGCAATAGATTCTTGACAGGTGAGCAGTTATATATAAGCGCCTGGCAGACACCAGCTGTTCTCAACAGGAGACGCTGCAGCCGTCGTACTGATATCATAGCAAGACCTATGAGCACGTGAGCTCTACCACGCGAACCCTTAGTGTTCGTGCTGCTGAGATATCGGGAGTTATCGGCATAGCAAAGCCTTCGCTACGCCTCATCTCGCCGTCCGCTTTCATGCAGGTAAAAGTGACAACTTAAGGGTAGCTTCTTCCGCATTGCGACCCAAAAGAGTCGTTTTTTGGGGGCAATACATTGTTCATCTTGATGACCAGCTGTTTTAAGCGGTGTGCCTTCCGCCTTTCCCTTGCAACTAGCTTAGTTTTCGTGTTCTGTTTTTAATTTTAATAAGCTTGTGTACAAGCTTGTTTTACATTATCCTCGTAATATTTTGTTCTCCACGGTATTGATGTTTTTTGCAATTGATTTTTAAAAATTTTACAGGAGTTAAGAATGACCGAAAAACTCGAACTTTTTTCAGCTTTTCAGAAACTTATACAAAGATAGGTGTAAAAGAAAGTCTTCGCTCTTTGTATTTCTAGTGTTTATAGTGTTTTGGAAGCACATGTCGGCTTGTATTTTTACAAATTTGAACTAAGAAAGTGATTGCCAGGAATTAGGCTTTTAAACTTAGCATTTTATTTTAAATGCTTTACTGTTAAAAATTGAACGTTTCGACTCAGTGAGTCATTCTCAACAAAATGATTTGGAAAAAATGAAATATATATATGTATTGAAAATATCGAAAATAAACGTAAAAGCAAGGAAAAGCTAAATAAAACTAAATCAAATCCCTAAACTATTTGCAAAGGAAAAGCGGATTGGGAGTCATTTAAAAACGGCTTTCGTTGTAAAATTTAAAGAGATTCAATAATGCGCAGATCAACGGGGTTTGAAGCAGCGGCTAATATGTTAAAATCTTCTAATTTTATAGGCAGATTACATCTTCCAGCATGGATTCGTATGGCTGAGTGAGAAGGAACAGCAAGAGGACGGTTAGTGCGATAACTTCTGCCAGCATGCTCTGCAACGCGAATATGCAAGGCTCTAGTGGTAGAACCCACATACTCCGACGCCCACTGTGCGCAACTGTGTTGAAAAATTACAGAAGAGAGCATACCTTTCGGACGTTTATCTTTGCAGTTGAAGAAGGAACCAATTCTATATTTATTGATGAGCATTAATATATTTCTATGTTAATAGCTTCTTACGATAAAATATTATGGTAAATATATATAGCTCACAACGAACGCTGCAAAACGAGAGTAGGCTGAAAAGTTTCGGGCTCATAAAATAAATGAAGCCGGAGTGCTAAAGTAGCGCTGCTTGATATAACACGTTCATTATTTCAGGTGAGTTGAATATGATGAAAAATGGAAAAGCTCCAGGTATGGATGGCTGCACGGTTGAATGTCTAAAGAAAGGAGGAAATGCGGTTGTAGAATGGTTGGCACGTTTGTTTAATGTGTGTTTTGAGGCTAGTAAAGTGCCGGTAGATTGGAGTAGCGCGTGTGTAGTTCCGTTGTATCAGGGGAACGGTTACAGGTATGAGTGTAGTAATTCCAGAGATATAAGTCTACTGAGTGTTGTTGGGAAGCCGTGTGGAAAAGTTTTAATTGGAAGAGTGAGAGTCATAGTGTGCTTGTTGAAGAACAATGTGATTTTAGAAGTAGTAGAGATTGTGTGGATCAAATGTTTGCTGTGAGGCAAGTGAATGAGAAATACTTGGCAAAAGGAAAAGATGTATATTAGACATTAATGGATCTGGAGAAGGCGTATGACAAGGTGGACCATGAGGCATTATGGCAGGTTTTAGGCTTGAATGGAGTGGGTGGGAGACGGTTGAATGCGCTCAAGAGTTTCTTCATTGATAGCAGAGCGTGTGTGAGAGTTGGGAATGAGGTGAGTGATTGGTTCCCAGTTGTGACAGGTGTGAGAGAAGGATGTGTGATGTCGCCGTGGTTGTTTAATTTGTTTATGGATGGTGTAGTGAGAGATGTGAATGCCAGAGTTTTGGGAAAAAGTGCGCAGTTGGTGGGACAAAATGGTATGAATTGGGAAGTGTGTCAGCTGCTGTTTGCAGATGATACAGCGCTTGTGGCTGATTCGGAGGAAAAACTGCGGAGACTGGTTGCAGAGTTTGGTAGAGTGTGAGAAAGGCGTAAATTGAGGGTAAATGTAAATAAAAGTAAGGTGATGTTCAAGAGGTGGAGTGTTTGGAACATTGGATGTGAGGATGAATGGTGAAGTGCTGGAGGAGGTAGAGCATTTTAGGTACCTCGGGTCGGACGTGGCTGTGATGGATAGTTTGGAAGCAGAAGTGAGGCATCGAGTGAGTGAAGGCTGCAAGACATTGGGTGCACTGAGGAAAGTTTTGAGTGCAGGAGTTTGAGTAGGAGTGCTAAGAGGGGACTGTTTGAAAGCTTAATCGAGCCAGTTATGCTGTATGGAGCAGAGTCTTGGAGTTTGAGAGCAGCTGAGAGGAGGGAGCTGGATGTGTTGGAGATAAAGTGTTTGAGGAGCATGAATGGAGTAACAAGAAGAGATGAGATCAGGAATGAGTTGGTTAGGGGGCAGACGGGTATTGTCAAAAAAATTAGCAGGCGAGTGGATGAAAGAGTGCTTGGATGATTTGGACATGCTGAAAGAATGAATGTTGAGCTAATGATAAACAAGATTTATACGTCGAAAGTGAGTGCTATTAGAGAGCGAGGTAGGCCACGGATGAGTTGGATGGATGGGGTGAAACTTGCTTTGTATGAGAGGGTCCTGTGTGTGGACGTGGCGAGAGGTATGACTGTGGACTGAAGTGAGTTGAAGCAGTGCATAAGGAGGTTATTTTATTTTTTGACGCTGTCACTGGACGCCTGCCCGCGTGTGATGTAGTTCACCTGTCTTATGCGAGGGGAGAGGCTGCACTCAATGAAGCGGTCGGGGTAAACCAGCTATGGCTGTCGGGCCGGACTGTGGAAGATGGTTGTGCTGGGCTGCTACTGAGATTGATTGTGGTCTGCTGTCGGCTACCCTTCCGTAGGGAGGAGAAGCCTGGTATATGTGTGTGTATGTATTATTTCTACTGTTCTAATTTATGAATTTTCGTTGACGTCATTGCTTCGAATTTACTGTCCAACTCATCAGTATCTGTAGCCAGCACAGTGCTAAATAAAGTGCTAGGACCTTGAAATATGTCAGCATTCCGTCCAAGTCATCAGCAGCTGTAGCCAGCACAGTGCTAAATAACGTGCTAGGAGCTTCAAATTTGTCAGCACGTAAGTCGCAGAGGCTGTGGTCAGAGGAAGCCTTAGCGACTGGACAGCTTGCGTCTCTGCATGCGCAGAAGCCGTAAAAAATCTGCACGAAGACCTCGCCAGCAAGCGTTCAGCGATAAGCTGGTTAGATCTTTGAGGTTATGCGTGCGCAGTGTCACCTGCGGGTATAGTTTGTCTCTTTTGGGTTCTCTGAGGTTGTCTAGTGATGAGTTGCAGCGATCGTAATGTTCTATGATATCAGGGGTAAAATATTTATGTTTGTTTCGCATAGAATTAAATTTTATTGTGTTCTGATGGGAGAGACAGAAATTTTACCTCAGATATCATCACTAGTAATGGTAATAGCATACACTGATCCAATGAACGGAAAGGAAAAATTGGCAATGGGATTTCGGTAAACAAACACTTTGTAATCATGAATAGCCGCCGATAAATCAGAATAAGAAATGTCATATGAATATTCTTAGGAAAAACTAGACCGTCCGTTACTCGTTGGGTCAGGCTGCGTGTAGACCGAATTGTCAAGAAATACTCTCCGTTAATTTGGTATTTGTAACAGATCGTGTCTATAGCGTGACGAATGGAAATTTTATATTCTTTCTTATGTTAATACTGAGAGCAGAGCGTGAACGGAGATGATCAACCAAGCAAGCAAAAATGCATGCAAGCGAGCAAACAAGCTTGTCAGAGTTAGGTTTTCATACATGTATGGACAGGTGTAAGTTAAGATCTACAGGGATAGCTAGCAGATGCACCGCACACTGAAACAAACTAATGATGCTAACATGTCTTCACTGCAATCAATCATAGGATCACCACGCTACTAAACATTCATCATTTTCATTTTCTATCATTCATATTGCGGCACTTTGCCAGTGATTAGAAATATTTTGGGAATGTACAACGTCCTTCAATTTCGGAAATTAATTGCGTGAGGGAACAGGTAAAACTTACCAATTACGAACAGAACTTGGCTCAAAAGTTGCGTTTGTTTTGACATAATGGTTTCCATGAGACTCTAAAGATAGCAGTGAGCGCATTCAATTTGTTCCATCATTACATAAAAAAGGCGAAAATTCAAAGTTTTCATTCAAGAAACGATCATCAGAGCAAAGATCTGCGGCTCCGCTTGCGCTGCCACCGGTGTAAGTCACCCATCAATATTTTCAAACAATGGGGGGCGCTTTGCTGGTTGCCTGCTTACTTCCTTGCCTGACTGCTCCGGCCCTCTTACTATGTTTCACTACTATGTTTTTAAATTTCACTGTTCCCTTTACCAAGTTTTACTGCTGATGATAGGAATTATCCCGAAACGCACAAAAGAATGTTTAAAATTTCATTCTTCACTTTTAAATTTTTAATAAATTTGCGTTATCGCCAGGCAAAAGATGTGCTTCTTCCTATGTAGTAATGCACGCGCGAAACTGCAGCACAAAATAATTGTGGAAAAATGCGAGTGGTGGAATGAATTAAGGACTATTATCCTTGTCTTAAAAATGTTGTCCTCTGTAAAGTGGATACTGTAACCCTGCTGCAAATCTCAGTTCTTCAATGCAATCTATTAATGCTGAATTGTTGTATCAAATCATGTCTACATCTGGAAAATAGTTATGCGAAAAATTAGAAAAGTAGTGGAGGCTGCATCACAAGTACGCTAGTCAAACACGTTCAGTTGTTTGAGTAATCAGAGAGTAATTATCGCTTTTTATGCATTCAATCATCGAATTAAAATGATTTACGTATCATTAAATTTATAAAGAATCAAAGAGGGGGAGCTTTTGCCCCATTTTTTTGCGTTACTGGTACATTGCCGCAACAAGAAAATAAAACAAAAGTAAAAACAGGAATAAAAAGAAATGGCGGAAATGTTATGGTGATGGTCGAGAGGAGAATGAAAGAAAGAAAAGAGAAACAGTTTATTTTCAAAAAAGTTGATTCATAAAATGTTTTAAAATACATTGGATTTAAAAATTTCGTAAAATAAAGGTCTTTAATTGATGGACAAACCATACGAGGTGTACAATAGCCTTGTCAGGAGTAAATTATGTTATTGAGAAAGACAATGTGTGACGATGACTCAGAAGGCAGTACGGAGACAAAGAATAAGTGTAGAAAAATATTTTCTACTGAATCTGTGAGCGCTTCATCTTTACAGTACAGAAGGACATCCTTTTATAGGTGTTTTCAGCGTAAGTGTACTCTACCACATAAGGTGTTCGCGAAAAATGAATCTAATAATTTTAGGTATGTATGATGCAATATCAATCTATCATTTAAATTAACCTGCATTTTGAAGAGATGAAAGCTCAAAAATTGCATCAGAATTAAACCATAGCACGGTATCATGGATGCATAATAATTTTATCATGTAAGATTACTGGATAAATTTTTCGTGGACACTGTATATCAGCGTGAGTCTCAAACATCCAGCCAATGAGTCACTCATTCAATTATTTTCACGCGGCTTATTTATATGGAAAAAAGTGTATGTCAGCGATACATTTATTGCTTTTGATTAAAAGAATTCGAGTCTCTGTGGTTGACGTAGTGTTTATACTGAGAGTTAAATCAACGCCAAAGTTTTGTGGCGAGTCTGCAAGTGGTTACACTTCAGCGTGTATCTATGATACCGGTAACTCGTAAAGTACTTGAAAACTGGAGACTGAAATTAAGGTTTTCCTTTACTTCAGCTTCGTATCCAAAGCGATGCCCAATTAAAAAGCGGTAATCAACTAGTCAACACGATCAAACATGCGTTAGTGTTAAAATCAAAATAGCTCATTTGTCGCGCACGCACGTAGAAACCAGAATGCAGGTAAGCTGGTGAACGCACTTGCTTTGAATTTTAATATTTTCTAGGAACTGAAAATGAGTTCGCTTTATTTATTTGCTTCACCACTGGTAATAACAAAGCAATGACGCAGTAACAAGGGCCGTCATTATAGACCTAATTTTGGACCATTTCTTTTAACCAACATGGATCTAATATCATACCATTTCTTTTAATCAAATCATAAATCTAATATCGTACCATTTCTTTTAATTATTATATGTCTAATATTTTATAATTTCTTTAAATGGTTATAGACCTAATTTTGTACTATTTTTCAATCATCAAGAATCAATATCGTACCATTTCTTTTAATCATTGTGGATTTAATATCCCACTATTTCTTTCAACTTATGAACGCATGCTTCCGTTCTCACTGAGTATGGCACTAAAAAATCCCTTAGAGTGCCTATATTTGATACGGACATGACAATGGCGAGGTTGAGTAGCGCGTAATGACGCAAATACGAGGTGGTGTGGCACCGCTGCACGCATAATGACCGTGCCACTATCATGCGCGTGTGACGCAACTCACACAGACTGGCCTCTCAATCAATGGCAGAGCCAGTTTACGACAGCTCATTAAATTTACAGACCAAGGTTACCAGATCTGGGCTTTATTCTGACCAAAACTACAGAATTTGGCCAGAGAAATACCCCTCTGGTAGTCCTGATGCATGCAGACACAGTTGGTACTCCATGACGGAAGTTTTCTTCGCCAAGCTTATTGAGTCTAAAGTTGGGTTCAAACTAAGTGAAATTTGGCCAGGTTTTTGTACTAAAAGTGTATCCTAGTTCATCATGTCATGAAAATATGACGGGAACAAATTGGTGCCAGAGTAAAATACTGAATCCTTAGAAAAAAGGCTCGTCTACATCAAACACAAGACAAACAAATCGATGAAATCATTTTCTGATTGCATTTGTGGTAATCAGAGCTTTAACACCGACAATAATTATGCTCCCGCCACATTTTCACCATGTGCATTAAGTTATGAAAACGACCTAACAAAGTTCCCGAAACCCATACCTTCTTCTAATGCTCTTCACAGTTAACTAAAAAATTCCAGCTACTGAGCAGCATTCAAAGTCATCAGAAAATATTAGCTCGTCACGAAGTTCACAACCCTTCCTCTTTAACGTAACAACACACTTCAAATAAGGGCATTTTAGTCTGACAAAACTCATTGAAACATCGAACTATCGATTGTTTAACGCTTGCTGCATTTATAAAATAGAATTAAGGTTGCCCCCTTGTACAAACCGCTTCATGCCTCATGATTAATTACTTTTTGAGAAGGTTTAAAGTTCACTAAAGTAGTCAGTGTACAAGAAAAAGAGTTCCTCTTTTCCCTCGCACGTAGAACAGAATTCCACCCTCCACAGACAAAGGTGCTCCTCAGGAGCAGGAGGCGCGTGCGCAGTGGAGGCTTCCTGCGGAGCATCGAAGTGGCTCACTTATTTATAGTCCTCTTGTGGCGAGTCTATTTAAAAATGCACGCCTTTGCGGGCCGTGATCAATGCAAGCCCGACCTGATCAATATCCTTCCCCTTCCCTGCGCATGCCGTCGCTTCGACTTGGATTTGAGAGCGATGTGGGTGAGATTGATGACCTAGTGCAGGGGTTCTCAAACTTTTTTTGAGTCTTAACCTTTGAGAATCTGATGAAATTCACGGACTCCTTTCCTAGAGTAACGCTAGTGAACATAACATTGCATGCAATGAATGTGCTTTATTTAGTGAAAATTAATTATCTCACATAGTGTTTAACATGCACAAAGTATGAGTAAAGTAAACATTATATATTTGTCAAAACAAGTATGATTTAATACTGTGCATAAATATATGAATGTAAATGTTAACTTATAATTTGACTTTCACGGACCCCCTGAGTCCCATCCATTGACCCCTAAGGGGTTCATGGACCCCAGTTTTTTTTTTCCTGAAGATGATGTTTGTACAATGTACATCGAAACGTTGCTTTTTATACTGTCGCAAATCCAGCCTTGCTCCTTACTAAAGTCCCGTGCAAGACAGCCCATATCTTGCATAATTA
>JACJUY010010178.1:0-20923 GCA_014220935.1 Platorchestia sp. MABIK
GCAAAAGGAAACAAAGGAGGATCCTGTAGTTGTTTTTTAATATCTGCATTGACTGCTTCATTTTACAACTGTTCTTTTTAATATCTTCATTGACTGTCCCATTTTACGATTTTAATGACATCTCCATTGACATCTTCATCTTCATTCATCTGTTCCAGTGTACAATTTCAATAGCTTCAGCTCATAACGAAAGGACGATCAGAAGTGCAAGATAATTGAGTGAAAGTGTTCCTGTGGACCATTATGCCAACTCAAACTTCGTTGTTAGATAATTGTTGAATTTAACATATACTATTTCCATTCAATTCTTCAGGTTTTCCCGCGAATTTTCAAGTTTAAGTCGATGATAAATTAGTTCTCTGGAATATTTGTTCTATAAAGTTGTGGAAAATTTGACTTCAAAACGACTTTTTGTGTCTGGATATTTTATAAAATCCCCCATTTTCCTAAAATTATTACATCTTATTATTAAAATTATTACTAGATATTGATGTATTTAATGTCTGGAATATCTGTACCACAAAGTTGTAGAAACATCTACGAGCCTTTTTCGTTTTCTACTGTCACCAGTGGAGCTGCTTTCTCTTTCTGATAAATGGTGCTTCTTTTGAGATACCAAACCTTTAAACATTTCCCCCCAAAATTGCAGTGCTTTGCCTACTTTGAAAGGATGAGAGAATAAAAATAAAAACGAATGAGAATACGGAAAGGATGAGAGAATAAAAATGTTATCAGGAAATAGAAATATTTGCACTTATGTGAGGGTGGAAAGTCTTTCAGGATATTTGAAATGGTAGTTGAGCAATGCAGGTGAACAAGTGTCACATAGCGTAAAAAACTTAAGTCAGTGCATCAGAGCAAAGGTCAGCTCTGGGAAAAGTGAGTCCAACCTCATAACATCTATTCTACAGATAGTTTATTCAGCAAAAGAAGTGCGATTGCACTTTTAGCTTATTTTTTGCTCGCTGTTTTTCAATCAAATTGAGATAAAGAGTTCTTTTCAAAACATATTGCTCAACAGTGTTTTTTGAGCATTGCCTTTTGATGCTAGTTACTGCTCTTTGATAGAGTATAAAAAATTAAATGTTAGCGCTGATATATCAAAAATGTTTAATGTAGTTTTCAACACATAAATCAGAAAAGATGGTCACTTTCAAAAGTTTCATTATTCATTTAAATGTTTTCATTAAGCGATACAAGCGTTAGAGCGATAAATGAGGAATGAAATTTTCAAATTAAAATGCTTTCTTCAGCAGCTGGAGCACAAAAAAATACCAAATTTTTGATAACTTATTCGAGCCAACAAGCAGCTGTACTCAAATGTGCCCATTGCGCTGGACTTAAGAAACAATCTACTGCTGTATTGCTTGCAGTAACTAAATTGTTTAAATAAAAAGGAATAAATACATTACTGTATACTACAGACCACACAATTTGCAGCGGGATGCTGAATAAAGTTTCATTCAAAACCGGTTTTTCTTTGATGTTGAAAAAGGTCGCTAAAACAGAGAGATCTGTTCGACTATAGGTAGTTGCAATTACCTGGAAATTGTCTAAGCAAGCTGGAGAGTCGCATTTCCCTGCACGAGAGAGCACGGCAGATTGCATGGGAGGTACAAGGGGAAGATTTGTTCGCAAGCTTGGTTAAGGTTATATTAAATTTATGCCTTGTTTTCAAATTAAAATGTATGGTGTTGTGTCGTTTCAGATGCTGAAAATTACAGTTAAAGTTGAGATGTTAATTTTATCTTATGCTTTTACGCCTGCATCGTTAAATGGGAATGTATAAATGGATAATGAAACTCCATCTTTGCTGTTTTATTTGTTATCGACTCTGCAAATAGGAAATCTTACTGTATGTGTCTATTTGTGTTCTCCCTCTGGCTTTCGCGTTTATTGGTTTGATCTGATTCGGAAAAAAATGTAGGGGAGCTTTCTTTTTAAAAAGTAGAGTTTTACTTTGCAAGTAATTTCTGCTTGACAACTTCCTGCTTTACATAATTTAATTTGCTGTTTTACGGTTTTGCTTTGCAACTTCCTGCTTAACAACGAAGGAGCTTTTATAAATGTTACTGAAGTATAAAGATTCATTAATAATGGAACTTTGGAGATGTACGACATGGTACTTTTCAGACATCGTACATCTCAGAAAAGGAAATTCTAGCTATGGTATCATTCAGCCATGGTATCATTCAGCCATGGTATCATTCAGCCATGGTATCATTCAGCCATGGTATCATTTAGCCATGGTATCATTCAGCCATGGTATCATTCAGCCATGGTACCTTTCAGCCATGGCATCATTCAGCCATGGTATCATTCAGCCATGGTATCATTCAGCCATGGCATCATTCAGCCATGGTATCATTCAGCCATGGTATCATTCAGCCATGGTATCATTCAGCCATGCTATCATTCAGTCATGGTATCATTCAGAGATAGCAGTCCAAAACACGCCCACTAATAAAAACGTTAACAATTTCCAACTCTGGACTCAGTAAAGGGCTGGGCTGTGTGGTGCGGTGAACCCTGCATTTGTGCTTCAATTTGTTCCTAATTCCTTCCTATTTTAAACAATAACGACTCACGTAATTAAGCTCACCTAACTTTAATTTGACGACGTCCATTTCGTTGCCCGTTTTTGGCCATTTATTGAATTTCATTTGAAAAAAATTGAAGGAATGTAATGCTAATTCAAATAATACACTTTCATGCTCTTTTCATGTTTCTTTAATATAAATTTCTTTAACGTTTTGTTTACGTATGATATTAATCACCTATTACTACCGCCTCTAGAAAAGATAATTTCAGTATTTAGTCAATTTTACTTAGATTTCCCTAGGCCTAATTTTTTCTCCGACTTCAGATTTTGTGTTATGGAAGCATAGGGAGAGACAGCAAAGTTTTCATCTTATTAGGAGCAGCGAGGTCAGTGCGATGCCCTGCTGAACACAAAGAGCTGATGCTTCTGAGCGCTTTTTAATTGGAGCGACTTGTTGCGTATTGCCGGCAATCATACCCAGGCAAGACTTTAAATTTAGGTTCGCCAGATGATTGTACGGAAGGCAATCTCATTTTGACTCAAAACTCTGACTACGAGCAGAAAAAAGTGAACTCCAGTGTTCTTTACCTGGCATCAATTGCAGAAAATACGAGAGTGCTATTTGCAAGCGCTGAGAGAAAAGTGCTTGCTGACATTGACACAAACACACACCAGACGGGGAAATGACCGGGTGAAATGTTTACAGTACGGTCAACGTAATTATCGGCGACGCTGTCGGGCTGATCAGAGAAGCAGACTTGCGTGTGTCTTTGACTATAGACCGCAGGAGACTTTATATGAAACTTATCAGTGATGGGATATTGGATACCAGGGATTGATCAGTGATGGATATCAGGGATACTATCAAACGTAGAAGTGATGTGATATTGCATACCAGGGATACTATCAAACGTATTAGTGATGTGAAATTACGTATCAGGGATACTATCAACGTATTAGTGATGTGATATTGCGAACCAGAGATACCATCAAAGGATTAGTGATTTGTTCAGGAGTTTCAGCAATACGATTGGGCGTAATAGTAGAGCAATCTGAATCTGGTTAGCGTGGCTGTTAGTGCTCCATTGAAGCCTAAATTGATCACTGACAAGCGTATCAAAGATTTGTAGATACATATAGATATTCTACACGAAAAGTTACTATCACTGTGTTCAACGACAGTTATCAAATGGTTCGACTTTTCAATCAACTTCTTGGATGTCTCGGAACACCTTGCACATATGCTCAGTGTCGCAAACCTAGTTCAATCGGCAGTGAATCTGGTTTGATAGCACAGTTTTAATATCAGAAATTGACAGCAGAGAGAACATGTGACCTGAACTCTGAACTGGAACACCGTTGAAGTCAGCTCTGCTCGGAATTGCTGAGCTTGTCATTCTCGAGCCTGAGTTTGATTGGGCGTGAGCGACGGGGAACAAAGCAGAAGAAGTAAATTTGTCGCCTGATAATTAAGAAGGGCCTCTCGACCGCCAAGTTTTAATGGTCTTCTGGATGTTGGGCCAAGCGCGGAGTGGCGCCTTTATCGCAGTAAACACACGTGCCGGGGAGGATATGGGGGGAGGGGTGGGGCAAGTTGTGCTTCAGTTGGATGAAAGGATAAATACCTGAATTCGAAGTGATATATTATTATCTTACGTATATTATGTTAGTTATATGTATATTACTACATATATTATTATATATACGTATTGATATCTTACGTATCGTATGTTAGTTTCTTAAGTATATTAGTATATATATTACTATATTTACGCATTCGCATTTTATGTATCTTGTATTAGTATGCATTTTGCTATATACATTAGTATCTTACATATACTGGTACACATGTTTTAATATATATCAGTATCTGATGGATCTTATATTAGTAGCTTATGCATAATAGAATACATTTTATTATGTTCATTGGTATCTTACGTATCTTATAGCTAACGTATCTGACGTATCTTATATCTAACGTACCTTATGTATCTGATATCTAACGTAGCTTACGTATCTTATATCTAACGTATCTTATTTCTAACGTATCTTACATCTAACTTACCTTACATATCTTACATCTAACTTACCTTCCGTATCTTATCTCCAACGTATGTAACGTATCTTATATCAAACGTACCTTACGCATCTTATATCTAACGTACCTTACATATCTTATATCTAAAGTATCTTTTAGCTAACGTACCTTACGCATCTTACATCTAATGTATTTCACGATACTACTATGGGCTAGACAGCTGGGTGAGGGTTACTTGAAGTAGAGAAATGATGACAGCAGCCATGAACTTTGCGGACTTTGTAATGAAGGTTTCAAACGCATTTAAAGTGATATTTAACTTTTTCTAGTGACAAAGAAAGTTCTTGGTTTTGTTGCTACAATATTTTAATATGAATTTAAATCGCTTCATTAATAGTGCATGGGTGTATAAATTTCAAAACGTGCATAAATCTCATTTTTTTTGTCATTGACCCCTTAGTAGCATAATAAATATCATGTACGGTAAACGTGCAGTTGATGTTAAGCCATATTGATCGAGCGAGACAAAATCAAAGATTGTGAATTTCATGATGAAGCAAGAAGAAAATTTTTCCCCTCTGGCCTTGATTCATTTGGAGTTATCGAAAATCGTCCTCGGCGTCACTGCCCTCGAACGTCAGGCAAACCCCCAGAGCGAACGTGAGGCAAAACCCCATTGCGAACGTCAGGCAAAACCTCAGAGCGATCGTCAGCCAAACCCCCAGAGCGAACGTCAGGCAAACCCCCAGAGCTAACGTCAGGCAAAACCCCCCCGCTGGTCAAGGCAAAAGCTAACCAGAGAAATTAATGCGAACGTAAAACAGTCCGAAAAGTTCAAGAAAAATTGAGGTCGTCTTCAATCCAGATACAAATACATCAATGATTCTCATTTGACATCGTATGTTCAAGCAAGAAAGTCTTCCCGCTTCATTCAAAGTTCAACTGTCAGAGTTGGAGAGCGCAGGCAGCGTTCCTAGCCCGCATTCCGGACTCCAAAATAACAGTTTTCACACTTAAAAACCTACCTCAGCTGCAATGTTGATCCCATTTCCAGAGCATGGAATTGCTCGTTTATTTTTGATGGACAAGGTGCAAAATTGAACATAGATATGACTAGCGAACGAACAAATAAAATTCCTGCTCTTAACGTCGCTTCATAGTACCTAAAAAGCTTCCTAATAGGTAAAGAAGCTTCATAGTACTTGAGAAATAAACCGTTCACTATCCAAAAGGGAAGTGCTCTATTTCACATGTCAAATCAAGCGTAGTAGCTGAGCTAGGGTTATTTTCCAAGGGCTTGGGGCAAGAAATGTAGTTTCCTTAATCGCCTGATCTCAACCTAGTGGTCTTTTCAATTTGATCCTTCCTGGAGTAAGCGAGACACACTCATAGCTTATGACTCTTGCATGAAAAACATAGTTTGACATATAATTGGTCATAGTAAAGAAACAGGACCGAATTAAATGTTTGCAGCTGGTACTTCGTTTTTGTTGGAAAATGAAATAAATTTACCATTTTACCACACCAAAGCCTTATACCACAGTAGTAGAAAATGAATGTTTTTACTTCTAAGTATGCCTTTTTCAAGCATGCAGGTTTGCGTCAGGCAGGATTTATTCTGCAAACTGAAGTGCCGGAAAGACGGGCATTTATTCCACCGAATCGTGCGCGGTAAAGTGCTTACTGTAGAGACATCTGTTGGATAACTTGTGTTGTAGGAACATCTGTTGTTGAACTTCCGACACAAACACTTATTGTTGAACTAATGTGAGGCCAGCACTTACTGTTGAACTGGCGTCACGTAAACACTCACCGTTGAATTTGTGTCACACGAACATCTGCTGTTGAACTGGTATGACTCAAACACTCACCGTTCAAATTGTGTTATACGAACGTCTACTGTTGAACTGGTGGGACACCAACATCTGTTGTTAAGCTGGTATGAAATCTACTGTTGAACTGGTGTGGAATCAGCATCTACTCAGTTAACATCAACCTCTGTTCACCGAGTAAAATATCCACTACTGTAAAATTTACGGAATATGTTCTTCAATCTTCCTGGACACATTTTTCCTCCTGCTGTTTTTTCTCATTTGGTGGTGCGGCCAATCCCACAAGCGACGTATAGCTTTAAAAAAAGTTTCTTTACCTGGAAGCCAAATTTCAAAATCAAGACAAATGGATTATTCTCATCTTCAGAATTACAGAAGCCTCTAATTTGAAAAACACTCGAGCCATTTAAATTTTGCACTGAAAATATTTTGTACCTCATGTCGAAAGTCTCGTCGGTTGATACGAAGTGTATATTTAGGGCGCATATTTTTGTTCCGCGGAGCTTTAAAATGAGTTTTAATGGTTGTCAAAATACCTCGCTCTATGAAGTGAAGATTTAAGACGGGAATGAATGATTGTGAAAATATGACTCAGTATCAAATGGAGATTTAAGACGGGAATGAATGATTATCAAAATATGACTCAGTTTCAAATGGAGATTTAAGACGGGAATGAATGATTGTCAAAATATGACTCAGTTTCAAATGGGGATTTAAGACATGAATGAATAAATGTCAAATATCAATCACGTTATCATTCAGCTGGAATTATACTGAATTAAAATTCAAATATGAATATTTTCGATTGCAAACGCATTTGAATTTTGCTGAAAAATGTGCTCTCGGTTTTTGAAGTTATGGCCTGTTGAAAGGGTTCATAATCAAAAGACTTTCTTGTTTATTTTTCACTTTATTTTATTTCTATACGACAAAACTTAATGCTTAAAATATGCATACTCTTCATCTTATATTCTCTCAAGCTGAACCGCCTCAAATTTTGCGTCAGCTTTCTGGAACATCGATACCGTCGTTTCAAAAGTTCGAAGGTATGTTTAAAAATGCAAAGGTATATCTAAATGAACAACGGGATGTCTAAAGGTACAACAGCATGTCTGAAAGAACAACGGTATGTCAAAAACTACAACGGTAAGTCTAAAAGAACAACGGTATGTTTAAAGTACAACGGTATGTCCAAAAGAACAACGGTATGCCTAAAAGTAAAACGGTAAGACTTCTGCACGAACAACTAACAAGAACCGGTACTATCGCTTCCTAAGCGAGTTTTGATCCAAGATAAAACTAAATCCTTACGCTCTCAACAAATATACCTGAAATATTTCAGAGGAGTAAAGACAGATAAAACCTCAAATGTCCCTGACGGCGCTTTCGAAACTGCCCCTTGATCTTCCTGAGGGGCTGCCATGGAATGGCTTTCTCGGGCGCATCGAAGTTCTGTAAATTATATGTTTTCTCCTACAAAAATACCGAAGAAATGGGCGTCTTGGGAGCTAATTTGACTTGGGCTCAATTGGCCGGCAACGAACGGCCGTCGTTGCGTCGCAATAGTATTAGACGTGAGTAAAAAGACGAGCATGGAAGTGCCTTCACCTCTGTTCTCGGAGGCTGTTTCTGCAACTCTTAGGGGGACTGATGTGGGGATATGTGTTTGTTCCCGCTGTCTCTTGTTCACATGAGGAGGTGGAGAAGGTAGTGGGAGGAGGAGGAGGTAGTGGGGAGAGGAGGAGGTAGTGGGGGAGAAGGAGGGAGAAGGTGGAGGAGGAAATAGGAAATTAGGAAGAGAAGTCAAAGAAGGTGGTAGAAAAAAGGAATGGAGGAGGTAGTTCAGGCTAGCGAAGCCAAACGTGCAGGAGGACTTGAGTGGCAGACCGTTACATTTTGACTGAATGCTACATACTTCATCAAGGGAGTTTAAAACCTGTGTGCAAAAATCCGTCGCACTTTCATTCCGCCTCCGTGAAATCTTGGATTATTCATCGACATCGATCCCCTGCCTCACATCCGATAATTTAGGCTGTTCAGCATGCTTTCTGCAATGGGTGGCATGTTCAACCCACAAGTCCAGGGGAAATGATTAGAGAAATACGAAATAGTAAAAGGAATAGTTCAGTGACCACCTGATAATGTTGGCGCACGAATGTCTAGGATAAGTTAACTAACCAGAAGGGATCCAAGTTCGTAAAATGGAAGGTTAATTAAGCGCTTTAACTGAGTAAGTGATTTAATGCTGTTCTGTATCGCATGGTAGAAGTGATACCGGCTCGAGACATTCGTGGTCGTTTAAATCTTGCACAGTGTCCTAATATTTTGGTTCGTAAAATGGAAGGTTGTATACGTGTTGTAACTGAACAAAGGAATTGTGTAAATGTTGTGCTATATCGCACGGTAGAAATGATAGTGTATTGAGACGTTCGTAGTCGTTAAAAAATGCAGTGTCCTTATATTTCTTTACGACATTGAACACAGGTTCATAAGGGATTCGATGATCGCAGAAAAGTAGGCACTACAAGGATAAATGTGACCAAACATTGGTCGACAATTTAATTGACATGTTTTGACCAATATTCTAAAATTTGGTTCTTAATCGCATAAGACTGAAAATAATTTGGAATTTTAAAAGTTTTTTGTAAATATTTCCTGTAAATCAAATGATGCAGAGGGAAGACATGTTAATGAGACTATCACCGCCCTGTTGAATTTAGAATGCTTATCGAAAATCGTTTCGAGGTAGTTTTAGAGAAAAAAAAAACACTATAATCATTTTAAAAAAATCGATATTGAATGAAACGGTGTGAGATGAAAAACTGAGGTTTGTTTCTTATTTGCTGATTATAGTTAAAGCTGACAGCAGCTTTTCGGCGCTTTAATCACAATAGGTTAAACGTAAGGTAAATTTTCAACTCAAATTTAAAGTCAATTGTAGCAAGCCACTTTGAAAATAGCAAACGTTACCTGGATCGCTCTTTCATTTAGCTTTGATTAAGTATTTATTAACATTGAGTTTGTGACTACTGCGCAGTCAGCAGCATTATGGAAATCACCTCCTTGGCCACAGGTGACGCACGTTGAGGTCAAAGTGTTAAAGGCTGGAAATGTTGTGTGGGCGTGAACATTGATCGCTCGATGCGCCAGGCTTTCATTTCTTCAAGACAACTGTTGAACTGTTGACCTTACCGAGAGCATTGCAGATTGATGATTAGAGCTCGGGCCTTCATTGCGAACTATTGCAGGTCGTGAACGGTCTCTAGAAAATAGGTGCCAAATCAACCCTTAATTTGCACATATTTCTTTCATCTGATTTATATTTTTTGTGCCCGGACAACATCGGAACGATTTTTGATCAATGTTGATGCATTGATATAAAAAAGACAGAAATTTTCAATCATTATTGCAGTGTTTGAGTATTTAATTTCCAGCACCGGAACTGGGGTGAGAGACTAGTAAAAAAGTAACAAAGGTGAGCAATGAAGGAAAAACTTTTCTTTTACTCTGCGCAAGCAACTGGAAACTTTCCAGCGAGCCTGGCTACGGATTAAAACATCAAGACATTCTTTCAAAGATATCAAGACACCAAAAACTTCAAGACATTCATTCAAAGATGTCAAGACATTAAATACATCACGACATTCAACCAAAGTGGTTGAGAAAGAAGATCAATAAGGAACTACCAGTAGAAATTACACCTGTGGAAATTATCTGGTAAATTAGTGTTCCTGGTCTTCTTTAAGAACGTCCTCGAGTTCACGGACGCGCGTTTTTATGATTGAAAAAATCCAACGCATGACTATTTCGAGCACATACGAGTTCAAGGCACTCTGAAATATTTTACTGACATTCACTTACAGAGAGAAATTTAATCTGTTTTCACTGGATGATTTTGGCAAGTACGGATATATCATTCATTGTCTTCAGTGACTCTAAAGTCTCTGGATAAAATTTCGCTTAATTTTCTGATCAAAGGCTCAAATGCGAATATTGGATACTCGTTAAATGGCTTAGCACGCTTTCAGATCCTTTGATTTTCGGATTGCTTAATCATTCTTAATTTGTGCGTAAAAAATTACTCAATAAATAAAAATCTTCAAGATTTATTCTCAAACCTGCAGAAGAACATCACATATTACCAGCTTTCAAAAACTAAAAAAACTAATAAATAGCAAATCATGGGCATCTAAATTTGTACGCAATTCTTTTTCCGTGCTCGGCAATACTGGAAAGAGAGAGACTTGAACCAGACGATTTAATTCTCTTTAACGATAGGAAAATGAAAATTTGCGAGGATCGTTTCCAAGGTAACTAATGGAGTTGTTTTCAGGGTAACTAATGGAGTTGTGGGCCCGGGCCAGAGGAGAACAATGGGCCCATCAGTGCAATACATACGGTCATTGGGCACAGCTTCTTGGGGACCTGTTGCCTGCAAGTTTTATGAAAACATTTATTTCTTTATATTACTTACTTTTTGTATTGAATCTATTGTGTTTAGTTTTTTATTATTTTTATTATATTATTGTGTATATTTGATTTTATTAATTTGCTTACTATGTATCCTGTTGATGATAATATTTATGTATTAGTGTACATGACCCGTCAAAAATGATGGGATTTGATATTTTTTTTAGACAAATCTTGCAGATGTGAATGACAAACAAATATAACCATCATGATAGAACCCGCAGTTAAAATACTCCTAGTACTTGTGCGCTGGTGAAACTCGTGTCACAGATACGGTCATTAAGCATCCTTATGAGCGTGAAAGAGAGACGGACCCACCAATGTAATGTGTTCAATGAGATTCCCATTGTAATAACGTAGGAGAAATTACGCACAAAAATGAATGAATTAAATTATTTATTTATAAATTTAAACATGGAAAACCCCTTGAATTTTCTTATGTAGTAATGATTATGATTATAAAACTCTGTATCAATTGAATGTAAACTACATTGAAGGAGTAACTTATTTGTGATGATTGATGATGATTGATGGTCTCCAAATTACAAAGTAACGAGAATCCAAAATTTTATCTTGCTGAAATACTTATTTCGGTCTTATTCTTATATACATATCGGGTCTCACCGAACGATAGGAAAGGTAGGGTAGGATAGGTCTGATAAACTCTTCATCATTGCAGTAGTGAACCATATGTATGAAACCTGCGTACCCGGTGTACATGGTTGACCAAAATACTAAGTTGCTCACAAATTTAAGATGGACAATGAGATTCCCAATGTAATAACATTGGAGAAATTACACAGAAAAATATATCCAAATTTATTTAATGAGACACCTGGCGTTAGGATTATTTATTAGCCAAGAAGTTTTTGAGAACAATTTACTTGATCTTTTCCCTCACGATAAATTTCATTTCCTTGAAAAAATTCATTCAATTTTCATCGCTGCATTATTTTTTGTCTTGTTTACAAAAGTGAACGAATGCCAGTTTTTTATATCATTTGGATTGCGTCTATGATACCATTAAGAAAATATGAATTGTTGGAAATGTTGCAGACATGATGTATGTAAATACAATATATATATATATTCATCTATGTCATGTCTCTAACATCCCTGATAATTCAAATCCATTTGAATGGTATCTTAGATACCATAGTATAAATTAAACAAATTACCATTGTGGTGATCATCATTTTTGACGCCGTGTTCACTAGTATTTACATACATAGTACTCAGCAAGTACCGCAGTTTGAAAATGAAGAAATTAAATGTGGTTTCTAACTTAAATGATCCCTGGCCGAGCGAGTCTGTCGCGACAGATCCCCGTTACAAGCTGGGCTGCATCGGCCCGTGTCGCCATCGCCCGTCTAATGAAATTGCGCGTTTTTGCCGCACGGCTCATTGTTGACTCCAGAGTCAGGGCTGGTGATTCATTGCTGCGCTTCACAGCGAATTGCTCGCTTCTCAAGGAATCTTTTTTCATCAAGACCCGCATTAAGGTTCATTTCAATCGCTCTTTGAAAATATCTGAAATCAGAGGAAAAAATGGCGTCTTTGGAGCGAGTCCTCATCTTGACACGTCTCCAAAATTTGCTCATTTCCGCGCCATAAAGGCGAGTGAGTTTTAGCCAAAGGTCTTGATGCGCTCCCTATTTCTTATTCACAAGTTTCTTGGGAGGCCGAGATGGCAACACTGCAGATAAAAATGGCATTGGCGCTGGGGCGGCTCCAGTCGGAGATTTAATGAGGCAAGTCCACTGGAAATAAAACTCTCCAGTCCATTGAGTCCACAGCTCCTGATAAAAACGTAAAAAATCACGTAAAACATGTGCTGTCGAACCGGAGTACGACTTCATCTTTTACGAACGTCAACTTATACCGAAGAAAAGTAGTCACATTTATTCGACATATACAGCGCTTTATTCTAGTAACTTCATCAATTAAAATTAATCCGAGTGATTCATAACTTGAATCAAGTAGTAGGGACCTTTGTACTACTACTACTACTACTTGATTCATTACTTGAATCAAGTAGTAGTAGCCTTAGTACTACTACTGCTTGATTCAAGTCATGAATCACTCGGATTAATTTTTACCCTATATAATTTAGGTTTGCCTTAGATATCATAAAACTTCAGGATCGAATAAACTTTTCTGCTGCTGTATTTCATTTTTTTGCCAGGAGCTTTTTGGACAGAAGAGTTTTATGTCAAGTGGACTTTATCGCCAGTGTAACCATTTGAGTCTCTCAAGAAAACTAAATGCGGGCAGTTGCAAAGAGAACAGTAGAGAGCGGATGTACTGAAATATTTTGCTCGTCATCCAAGTATGATAATTAATATTTTGATCACCCAAAAAAGTTATTGTTCCCTTCTTCATTTCCACACTCACAAACTTTCACCTAAGATAACATTGGCACTACCTCAAACCTTCGCATTAACAGGACTAACAAGACAATACACCTTGCCACGCAACACTTCATTAAATATAAGAGATTATCTGCCCTGAATCGTAATGTAGACATCAAAACTTCAGTACAGCTTCACAATCTTTGAAAAATTTTCCCACGTCCTGAATAATTATTACGAAGAACTCCAACGTCTCAGTTTAACGTTTGAAGAGTACATGTGTGTAAGCCCGGTGTCGTTGGCGATCTATTCTGTAACAAGAGCGGTGTCTGTCTGTCTGTCTGTCCGAAGCCAGCTGCACTTGGGTGGTGATCACCATTTATTAAACAAGGGATATACCTTTGGGTGGTTAATAGGTTATCACCATTTTTTAAAAAGGGGATTTACACTTGGGTGGGGATCACTATTCTTTAAGAAGGGGATTTACTCCTGGATGATAATCACAATTCTTTGAATAGTGGTAAACTTCATCGAAACTAAGCAGGTTCGGCAAGATCTCTACTGCGTTCTACTATTCTTTATAAATTTATCGAAGATGAGAGGTTTATTCTCACCTCGACCGCTTCTAATCAAGCCCTATTTTATCATATAATTGGCATTTTCGAGTTCACATCAAAGATAAGATTTAAATTTTTCACGATTCGTTACCGTTAGTGGCTTATTTCTACCTTGTCATGTTTCTTTGCAACATCTTTGAGATATGCAGTATATGTTTCCTGAGTCATTCATTCCATAGTGAAATACATGCATTTTGTTGCATTTTTTTTTTGACTTGTGTTCATGCCATCAACATCATCGCTGTTATGTCCCACCCAAGGTCTGGGCGATAACTAGGGACCAGTAAGAAACAAGGAATTAGTGCTATAATACCTCAATAATTAGGTAAAAATGGAAACACTTCTAAACTAACCATGAGTTTAGTGCTGCAGTATTATTTTTACCTTACCACTGTTACGTTAACATAACGTACTAACGTCGACATTACTTTTATTTCGTCTACGTTATGTCTATTATATCTACGTCAAGTCTATGACATCCAAGTTATGTCTATTAATTCTACGTTACGTCTATTACACCTACGATTCGCCTATTACTTCTACGTTATGTCTGTTACATCTATATTACACCTATTACTTCAACATTGCGTCTATTAGGCCTACGTTACGTCTGTTACATCTATGTTCGCCCATACGAACCATTAAAGAGTTCTTGACCGAGGCATTAATTAAGAGCTGTAAATTGCGCCGGTGTGCTGCGACACAGCCATACGGCTGTCTGTGGTGGCAGTGTTGCCAGATTGGCATCTTGTGGCCAAATATTTTAAATTAGGCCTTTATACGAGTCCAATCTGATGTAAAATGAGTCAGTACCTGCTACTCTTCCAAGGTGGCTAAATTTGATTAATATAGGCAAATTATTGAGAACAACCGAATTATACCGAAATAACCAATTCGTACTGTAATGGTTAAGTTGTACCTAAATGGCCGAATTATTTTAAAAAATTCCAATTGTACCCAAAGGACAAGTTGTTATCAAATTGTGCCTAAATGGCCAAATTATTTAAAAAAATTCCAATTGTACCCAAAGGACAAGTTGTTCTCAAATTGTACCAAAATGGCCTAATTGAGTTAAATGGCCAAATTAGAGAATTTTGGCCTGAGAAGGGCCGATCTCGCGACATTGTCCGGTCGCCGTAGCTCCGCTCGCTGAGATATGGCGCAAGTTGGCGCACTCATGCCTCACCCTGAGACAGTTACTCATGCCTCATGCCGAGTCAGTTACTCATGCCTCACGCCGAGACAGTTACGAGACCTCAACTTGCGTCGACTAAGTCAAGCGACCTTCTTAAGGTGGTATTGAGAAGACGGACGGTGGCTCTAAACACCGCAGTGTTCATTAGCTAACTCTGATGAAGTGTGGTACAATACAGGAGAAAAGAACCATATTCTGAAAAATGGAACCCTTTTATAGAAATGGGACTATGTTTTGAACTAAATGCACGAGGTATTGGCGTATTAACTTGAACGACTGACTCACTCATTCACATTTAGTAAATAAAGCACAACGGTAGGCTCCGAAATGGCGCAAAAAATAAATTTCGAAGCGCTGTTTGGAGGAGGTTCGTTGAAACATAAAGGGGCAAGAACTTGTGTCCCCGAAAGTTTGTCTCAGCGTAAATCTAATAATCTACTTACGGCGGCTGCTGGAATGGAGGAGGGTGGAAGGAGCAGTTGGCAATAAGGATGGAAGGGTCACGAAAGTTTGATCACGAAATCAAGAACTGTGCGCTACTACGGCAATGGACTTCCTGTCTTGGGTACCTCCGAAATGTTGAGCAATTGAACCAAAAAAAATTTTCATGAATCGAAATTAATTTCATAGAGACCACGTATAATTTTTTAAGCAATGGGGAGTGATTTGGTTTTCCCCCTCAACGTTTTATTGAAATAGCTTACCAAGTAGAATCTTTTTTGTTTTAGCAATGGAAACCTTATAGCGAATCAAATTCAGGGATATGTGGGATAGTGAAATTTAGTCTAAGTGTTCACATTAATTTTGTTCATAAATAACACCAATCAAATTTTGGATAACCTCTATTGAATTTGATCTAAAGATCCACAATGTAATTGTAACTGAAGGTCATTAATTACATACTACTTCGGCATTCAAATCAAACTATGAAGCCTGAAAGTCATTTTTCAGAGCAACTATACTTGCGTAGGATCTGCAGAGACATCGTTTTCTAAGATGGATCAGGTAGCGAAGTCCATTGGATTGTTATCTGCACTAGATGGAGGCCATGTGTTTTTGTCTCAAAACCAACTGGAATGATTCTTGCATCACCGCTAGGGCAAATTTCAAGTGATAAAGTTTTGTCTCGAATGTTAATCGTAATTACTTTCTAAGATCTCAGTGAACATGAATACATTTTCAACCAACACTTAGGCGTAAAATTGAGTGTTCACTTCTATGCATTTTGGGATAAGATAAAGAAAAGAACACTTTGATTCATCAGAAGCGACTGCGGCCCGCACTGTCATTTCCGCTGACTTGATGCGACAAAAACTGGTGTGTTTTTTTCCAGTAAGTTTCGTGGATCACGCGTATAGAGTCATTCTGCGAGACAGCTTCCGCTGTGATCGAGAGACCAAGAAGACACATTCAAGAGTCCTTTAGAATGGAAATCTCCGCATCATCAACGGGCCCCTGCCTTGCCTTTTCTCATTGGAACCTGTTGGAAGAGGTTTTTTCTCAAGTTTTGTATACGTGCACTTAACCCTGAGTCACATTTAAATACTATTGCACAAATGATTTTGAAATACTGAGCAGTCTGGCTGCTTTTCTCATGCTCCAGTGGGGATTTCGCATCGCTCTCTTCTTGAAGGTTTATCAGCCCTTTTGGTACTAATTTAAAAGGTTGTGCTTTCATATTTTCCTATAGATTGTGAACAGTTTTACGAGGTACATTCAGCTGTTTTGTCATGTCGCTGTTGGTTACTCCTGCGGTTTCCAAGGCAACGGTTTGATCATGTCTTGCTTTAGAAGCCACTTTACTTCAGTCTGGTTAACAAACAAGCCAAAAAAGTGCGAGCGTAAAGCTCAACAAGTGTGCTGCAAAAATAGAGATATTTTTTTGACGATATTCAAACTTTTTGACCAAATTGACCAACTCTTTGACCAAACTTTTTGACTAAACTTTTTGACCAAACTTTCTGACCAAACTTTTTGACCAAGCATTCAAATTTTGACCAATTTTTTATGTTTTTCCATACTTTCAAATTTGCAGAGACATCGTTTTCTAAGATGGACCAGGTGGCAAAGTCCATTGGATTGTTGTCTGGACTAAATGAAGGCCATGTGTTTTCGTCTCAAAACCAACTGGAATGATTCTTGCATCACCGCTAGGGCAAATTTCAAGTGATAAAGTTTCGTCTCGAATGTTAGTCGTAATTACTTTCTAAGATCTCAGTGAACATGAATACATTTTCAACCAACCATTTTCAAATTTCACAACATTTTAAGGTTGTGAAATTTTACACTACATAAAATATATATGTATTACGTAAGGTTCTTTGAATTTTGAATGCTTATACTTTGTTTCAAGACAGTGCAAGTTTGCTGAAATGAATATCACTTGTTTTAGTTAAAAACCACACTGTTATGAGTATTTAATCTTTTTATGCGTGTGAAATAAAGCTTTTTTGAGAGTTTGATGCTATTTTTGGCCCCGTAAATAATACTTCTTACGGGCTCGATATTTTTATTTTTCCCATTCTAAAAAGGTTATGTTACAATTCGTTGGATTTTTCTGCTTCTCAGCCAGAACCATTGCAGCTACTCAGTGTCTGTCATTCAATACACAAACGCCCCAGTATTTAGTAGATGTCTCAATTTCCACTCCAAATGTAAGAAAAAACACACATGGGTAGATCACTCTATCATTGAATAAATGATTGCCAATCAAGCGATAACGCTAGTGCAACGAAATAGTTTTTTTTATTTTATTTCCTCATCTACTTCATTTGTTCCATATTCCTTACTTTTTTTACGTTGAGGAAAGTGAACGAATGATTTTTTATTTATCACACATGCACGCAAGCTGAGGGCAAAGAGATTGCCATTTTTTTTTCTTTCTCTCTGTTCATTGACTCATGAAAGCGTGAAATCAATATAATTCTTTATTATTCCATTAAATGTTAAGGCCTGCTATAATTTTCAAAATTACTAATCAGCAATAGGAAATTAACGAGTGCAGTTATTCTAAAGTTATTCGACCATTAAGGTTATGAGCGCAAGATTGGAGTCCGAATTAGCTCCGTTAATTGCCCTGTCGAGCAGCAAGAAGTTTTGCTACCAAGTGCTAAGGGCAAAGACAGGTAAAGTGAAGGGTAAGTGATGGCCAAATTCTCGGCGATCTCGAAGTTCTTCGAAGTTTCTTGAACCGCGGGATCTCACTCTAGCAAAGTGAGCATCAACTTTTTCTCATGTCGTATATTGGCTGTCATAAATTTTTGAGTGTTTCCAGGAGGGAAGTCTGTTAACTGAAAGAACGGCCCTTCAAGAAGGCTGACCCAGAGAACGGCAGTCGCGTTACCCTGTGCCAGTGCCGGCTGATGGTGCTATAAAGCCCGGCCCACGGCACCCACTCATGTTGCTTCGGCTTATATCACACTTTTACCCGATTTTCCAAACCTGCTTCGACCTGCCGATGGCTCGTAACTCTGAACCGGCGAGGACTTGAGCTGGGCGCATTTCACTGAAGGATTTGGGGACGTCTGAACACAAGGATTGGTGGGCTCGGTGAACGTGGACTTCTGGATTGCCTAACTCAAGGATTTTGGATTTCTGGCTGAGAGGAGAATTGGTTTGGTGCGCTGACGTAAATGATCTTTTGAGTACGTCGTTAAGCACCCAAGTGACGTACGACGCTCGAGGCTCTCGTCTGTAGGATTATTGGTCTCGTGAGACTATCGGAATAAACTCAGGCATGTAAATCTAAGCTCTCTTACCATTGCACTTTATTGGAAAAACATTTTTCTTTGATTCTTGAATGTTTCTCACAATGTTGTGAAAGTCAGACTTGGTAACCTTTCAATCGTGTAACCTTTCAAATCCTGTTCTTACAGTGACTAGTGGGAGGGATGCTTCACATTACNCATAGATTAAGTAACTGTAGTATTCCTCAAGTAAAGACAAGTAGCTCTGTTTTCAGGACACACAACTACATATATAAAAATGGTTTCAGGGATAATATTTAATCAGGGTGTTATTCTTTTCGTTGAAATTCAGAGACGCCTCGGCTACAACACCTCTCAGAAAACAACGGATACTTTATGAGTACAACATCCTTTGGTAATTTTGCTGGAAAAGGGACTCCTCCAATTGTTAAAATCATTTAATTTTTGAGTTTTAGTTCATCGATCAAAAATATTTTTTACTTCAACGAAGTTAACTCGCCATATTGGACAATAAAGCTTTACATGTACAGTGTTTTTCTCACGATGACATGGCCATTTTAATCGTAGCAGATTACAGAATTGCCTTTCGATCCATCGATGAATCCACTTTGTTGGAATCAGTTTCTCAATATTTTTACAAAAGCACCATTGTTGCTTCTGATTGATGCTGCAATTACTCACGCTCTGACTTATGGTACTATTTTGGGTATCATTTTTCCGACGGTCTAAGTAAGTGTCTAGTATCTTACGTTCAGGTAATACCGCGGAATTAAGGTAGCAAAACAGACTACATTCCTGATATTTTTATCATGTATGTTTGACATACTCAACTATATTTGAATTTTACTTCTGTTTCGTCCGTTCCTTGGTCTGTGCGTCCGTCCGTCGGTACACTTTGAAAAATTACTTGGAAAAATTCAAAGGGAATCATAGGGTTGCAGAGCATTATTAATATTATTTCATTTAGTCAAGGGTCTTTCAGTAAGTAGAAAAATGATGGTTAAATAAGGATACGTTAGATTAGAATGGGAGACGCTAAGATGGTTATGTTAAAATGTGTTATGGTGTGTTTTTAGGATTTATTAGACTAAAACAGGCAAGGTTAGGTAGAATTTGATAGATATCATAGATTAGGTTCATTTAGGATAGGATTGGTTCAGTTTGCTTAGGTTAGGCTTAAATCAAGATTTGTTTTTTAAGGGTAGGATTGGTTACTTATGTTTGAGAAATAGCAATGAAATTTTTATTGCGCTTGACTCTCATTGTGAGCGTTAATCACAGTTAAGTTAGGATACGATGACATAACTAAGGTTAGCTTGTTGTAGTTATGATAGATTAGATTGAGGTAGAATATGATAGGTGGAGTTAAGACTTGTTTGATTTGGTCAGGCTAGAAGTGCCTACGAAATGTTTGTCTATTGAAGTAAAAAATTAACCGTGTAGTTCTCCACGTGTCCAGCTAGTTTACCCAGTCTAACTTTTTCTAATTAAGTAGTTAGGCGGCGAAAAACTTGCATGCTCCGGCAAAAAAGTTAGACTGGGTACTTATACAAATGAACCTCATTACCATTATGAATACAAATGTGTTTTAGAGGCTTTGGCAGAGTATATAGTCACTGTATAGTGGCTTTTCGGGGCTAGTTTGAAATGCTTTTGATATTAGTGGGCAGGTTTTGCAACACATCTACGAGCGCGTTAAGTTCCTGATCTATTGTGAACAGCATCCTTTAATACTCTAAAAACTAAAAAAAACTTCTCCTAAAAATAAAATGAACAAGGAATTACTACGAGTGCGTTTGGCTGCTGATCAATTGTGTAAAGCGTCTTTTAACATTCTAAAAATCGAAAAAAAGATCATCTACATCTCCCAACGGAATGAAATGAACTACAAATTTCCTCCATGCTCAACATTAAACCCAGACTACAAAGGCAAAATAAAATAAAATAAAAACATCGATTCGGAGCAAGGGATCTCGGAAGTACCTCTCGCTTAAGGGGTCGTGAAGTCTTAAAGCAATATCGTTAATTCCGGGGCGAGAAGTTCTGAACCGATGCTTTTTGTAGTGCGACCAAAGAGCCGCGCTGGTCGTTATTTTTTATGATCCGTGAGAAGTTCTCGCGTAAAATTTAACACTCCTTTATAAGCGTTTGTGGAGCACCGACTGAGAGGA
>JACJUY010010179.1:18968-30018 GCA_014220935.1 Platorchestia sp. MABIK
ATATCATCTAAATATTTTGTTTAGAATCAGAACTTGAGCATTCAGCACTAACGCTTGACAGGTGAGCATAATTTCATTGCACATGATTGCTTTTCTTTGGAAAATGAACATGAATCACCCTTATAATCTTAACTGGGAAAGTTTGAAGTCCCCAATTCAAAACCGCTCACAATTGCCAACTTATTCCCGTCTGTGAGTAACGAAATGAGCGGAAGTAAAGAATGATAATTAACCAAAAAATTTTCATCATCCTCTTCCCTCATCCCACTCTTTCTTGCTTACTCAGATCGACAGTCAGACAGTTCAGTCTCTTAGACATTCCTTCCAGTTTGTCTGCTGTTTGCGCTCAGAACGTCTTCAGAAAAGACGCTGTCAGCACATCTGGAACCAACGCTGAGGTCCTATTTGATTGCTACGGGATCACTTGATCTAGAGTCGGCAACATATAAGGAAGCAAATTGCGAAAAGAAAAAATACTTTACTTTTTCTGAGCAATTAAGGCGACCTACGATAAATTGTTTGACGAATGTCTTGCACTGAAACCTTTTGTCGTGCGAGTACTTTCTTTTTAAAGCCACAATTTCTAAGATGACAATGCACGCAATCGTGCTAAAACATCAGAAAATAACATTCTTTGTGAGTTATAATAACAAAGTAAGAATGAAGCAAGGAGAATGAACTCAAATACTGTTTTGGAATGAATTCTTTTTTAGTTAATTTTTGAGTGAATGGATGACAATAGTATTTAAATACCTCAGAAGTCTTGCAGCTGTTCAGCCATGCTTGCGATTGCACAATTCTTCCGCTATAAGGCGTTAAACTTTAATTGTAGACGGCATATCTAGAAAAGCTGAAAGTCTCTTTTCTTCAATTCTACTTGATGTAGATCTAAATCTTTTTGAAATAGTTTATCGCGAGGCAAATCACAGGAGGAGGAATATACAGAGCTCTCTTTGCCCTAAGGTTATTTTTTATATTCATACGACCCTAAGAAATCATGGCAAAATTCGGCGAGTTAGCAACTGACGCAAGAATGGTGGAAACTACTCTTGGCTCACAAACTTCTTGGAAACCGACGGTCTGCAGCCACTTTTACGCTTCATGAAGAAATTGATTTTCCTGTTACGTGTTGAATAACATTCTGCGTTGTTATCATCATTTTAGACTATTACACTCAATACTGGTTACGATCTTGCTATAAGTAATTTTTTTGTTTCTCATTGATGTGCATATGCAGGACTCGTTGATGGATTACTGAAATGTTACAAAAGAATATAGCCGCTCATAAAATTAGTTCTGATTAGTTCATCAGGAAAGCTTCTAGAAACACACTGTAGCTATATTTCGCTAACTAGTTACGGCGAAATTAAAATCGCGAACGAGCTAGACTCCCCAGGAACCTACAATGCACCCACCTCCAAGGCATGTTTAATTAAAAGAACACCAAAAGCTCTGCGAAATGAAAAAGCCGCTGTGATCTCGGGTGGTCCACAAGGGAATACAGAGAAGTAAAATGTTCAAATTGCTCTGAGTGGGGCTATTCTGCTGGAAGTTTTTATCCTTTGTTTGAATCTTTGTACAAGTTTCAGTAACCCGCAGAACAAATGGCAAACTTTTTAAGAACGATTGACTGAAAAAATCATTTTTTTCTGGAACATTTAATCAAAGAAGGTGCTCGTGAAAGGCACTGCATCAAGCCCTTCCGCACGCGATGAAAAAATCATAAAAAGCAGCTATAGGCGTTGATCGAAGGAAAACATTTGGAACATAGCTAAAATATTTGTTACGTTTGGAATGACTCAAATAACGCCATTAAAACTGATGGAAAGAAAAGATTATCAGATCTCTATTTGTGATGAAAGATTGTATTCGTAAGAAAGTCTCAAGCGTAATAAAATATTTTAAATGTATTAAAAACCATTGCAGTGATAAGCTATCAGGCTATCACTGGCGGCTATCAGGGTATCATTGATAAAGTTGGCAGCACCGCCACAGAACAGCTGCTGCGCAAAAATGTCCACATGCCGCAGTAGTTGCCTGTGGCACGAGTGTCCTACTTGAAGCAAGGGGCGAAGCTTTGCGTTGCCACTCGGCTGCAAGCATCGTACGTCATCGAAGACGGCAAGCATCGTACGTCATTGAAGACACAGCTGCGATCGACTCGCCCTTATTCGAACATTACTGCACTGAATTGCGCTGCATAGTTTTTTTTAATCATTCAGCGTATAAGAAGGCGGCAATTTTAGGCTGAGTATGGTTCGCGCGCATGTGCACCACCAATGATGGATGCTGATTTAAGGAGTACGTGAAACATCGTAGTAGGTTGCTGTTTTCCTCAAAATTTGTTTTGTATCAGAAAATGTTTATTATATGTATGTAGAAGGAATTTTATTACACATGTAGAGGAATATTTTAAATTTTTTTTAAAATATGCAACAGAAAATTTATTTATTATACACACTCAAGCATACAAAACTTGTGAATGTGAATACTACGATGCAGAAAATCAAATTCTAACCGAGTTCAAACGTGTTAGCAAGACAACGTTCGTTTTCTATCGAGCGAAGCTTCTCGTTGCTTCTATTTTTTTCACTCAACTTATCCAACCAACTACGTTGAACTGTTTCCACCTTCGTAGCAGGAATTGAACTCAACTTATCCAACTACACTGAACTTCTTCCGCCTCGGCAGAAGTTCTTGAACTTCTTCCGCCTCGGAATTTATGAGTCCTGTTCTGTGCATATGCTAAGTGACGCCCGGCTGCCGCTCGGTATCAAGGATACGACCCTAAGTTGTCCCATAGCCCGACTTCAGGGCTTCCTTCTGCGCCTTGTCCGGGCCATTCTTATGAAAATCGTCACTATCTTTGAGCTTCAACTGTCGGGACTTAAATTCGCAAAGTGAACTATTCGCAAAATTCTCTATCCCTTTTTTACCCTGGAAATATGATACATTTGTGGATAAGTGAAATATTTTTTTGGAACATTTGACGTCATATTTCTTCTTTAATACTTTTATGCTATTTAAGATCAATGTTATGTTGAACGTTCATGTGTGTTTTGCTACTAACAGCCATACAATATACTTCATAATTATAGAGAAAAACATTCCTGCATAAGATATTTTTAATCGTTCCCGTCATTCATATTTTCATGGTTCGCATTTTAATTTTATTTATTTTACTGTGTTTAATATATTTACTGGCTAATAATTAGATAGACTGAAAAAATTCAATTCTCTTTATCGCGTTTTTCCAACGCGATCCAGGTGATGGTCACCGAGATGAGAGTGCCGAGAGGAATGAGAACAAATCAAAGATGGCGGCATAATCGACTCGAGACATAGAGTATCGGAGCGACGTCTGCCCCACGGCTCCAGACCCAACTTCTTAAAATATACAATTTTTCGAACATGCTTTTCTCGGCGATAAAGTAATGCTACAACAGAGTTTGATACGATACTTATATATGAAATAGAAGCTGAAATTTTCTTGGCCTATACGTGGCTGTATTTAGACGACGCATAGATGCATAAAAACGACAAAATCATCTTGCGAAAGAAATTAGATCAGTAAATGATTTAATTAACGATTGATTGTTCGTTTGCAGAACTGCCGGTAATGATTCGCTGGTGTAGGAGCGCTTGTTTAGTGAAGTAGTGTGTAATATCCACGCAAATAGGATTAAGGTCATTATGCTCCTACAACTGTAACCAAAGATGCTCAGCACCTTGGTGCAAAGCTTTACTCACTGCAACCGAAGGCGTGCGTTTTAACGTCAGCGTTTAACATTTTACGCTTACAATTTTAACAACAAATTTTAATAACCGCGTTAGTATAACCATCATTATTTTTAGTCATTCTCATGCTGAAAGCAGAAGCAATAGAAAGTCCGGCGTCAGAAAAATTTTCAATTAATTTTATAGGCAACCTCATTTGCGAGGCAGCAAAGGAAAAGATGTGCATGTAAGTCACTGTAGAGGAAACAAGGTAGGGTAATTTCTATGGGAGAAAATACACCTCCTCTTGTTCGGCTAGCCAATAGAAAGGCATCATTTCAAACAAGCTTTATGACGTCACCAAAACGCAGTGTCGTTAGGCCAATAGTAGAGCCAGATTTAGGTGTAGCAGAACTACCAAATGAAATTTGAGCGCTGCTATTGGTTCGTTGCCGTGACGTCAGCAAAACCACACCGTCAGCGAAATAAGAATGGTTTAAACCTACCTTGTTTCTCTACCGTGAAGTAAGTAAAAATAAAATAGTTTTTTAGTGAGAGCAAATGACAGCCGAGCCAACGAAACCCGGTCTGTCTCACTCGTCAGAACTTCAAACACTTTCTACTGAACACACAAAGAACAAAGATGACAAATAAATAATTTAATATGAAAAACTTGTGCTCTCCTATCTGTGCAGACGTTAAATTAATTTCAGTCACTATCAACATCTGTATCGATTAATTGTATGCCAATTCCCAGATCGTTTTAGTTTTTTCTGATTGATCTTCCTTACCAAACACATATCCGTTTATCACTTGAAAATCAAAATAAAATCTTTTCAGGCAGAGTAGCACACGCAGGAAACCGAATACGTAACAAATGTGGATCGTTCAGATGTGTTTGCGTTAACTGTTGGGCCCGAAGAGCAAGACCTAGTATTTACTTTGCAATTAATCAAAGCGACAAACCCGTTTAGAATTCCGAAGCTCGGGGCCATGCCGTCGGTAGCATTCCTTCCTGTCGAACCACGGCGCAAGGAGAGCGCGTTCATAGGTTAACATGCTTTCCGCTTGTATTCTGGCTACCAAATAAGTGAATTGAGAAAGTTTTATGCCGGATAAAAATGAGCCTCACATTTAATTTTAGTCATTGTCACTTTATTGGATACTTAATTCAATCGAGTATTGAATTTTTCATTTGATTTGCTCATTTTTAATGTACCTACAATTAAATAACTGCTCTTTGATTTTAAAAGGTTTTCATTTACAGGATGTCCCACAAAAACCCGAACCGAGTATTTATCTTTTCGTATCAGTAATTCCATCATAAGAATACCATAAGCATTTAATTTCAAACAAAATTATACGGTATTACTGATTACTACTGATACGGGAAATAATTACGGGTATTATTGATACGGGAAAATAAATACTCGGTTCGGGTTTTTGTGGGACATACTGTATACAAAACTAATTAACCTATTGTGTTCACCTTAGAGACGTTACTAAATTGAAAATAAGAGTGACAATGCAAAACGGATGAGCTTTAAACACTCGAGCTAGACCTCTCCGTAGCTTAGATGCATTTCGTGATAAGATAGAATCATCTTGTACGACCATGTTATGAAACTCATATTACTGATGCAAAAGGAATCACGACGTTAACGTTGACTAACTTGAGAAGGTGGAATTGATGACTGCATGGAATGACATGATGTTAGTTTGTATGATGTTTTGTTTGTAGAACACAAATGTTTGTAGAACGGTTTGTTTATACAAGGTCACCAAAAAGGTTCTGTCCGTTTTTTGGTTAGCCATTGAATGAAGTTGAAATACATACACAATCCGTGAAGCAGTTGTTTTCAGAATCAGACAGTCGAAAGTAGGAACACCAGACGCTATAAAACACGCGCATCGTTCTTGGTTATAAGTTGTAGGCCAGACATTAGTGGAGAAGAATTTTTTCGGATAAGTTGATGTTCATTAACACAACTCAGGGATCATTAGCGAATAACTCATAAATATGAATTAAGATGTGTATTTGAGGTTATATCGAATTTGTACGCAAATCATTCATGCACTGAATCCTTTTATTCGTTTTAGCGACCTAAGCCAATCACTCTGCATTCTCCTGAGAACTGCATGTTGGAAAGAACTGGTGCCCTGGCTCGTCCAGACCCCATTGTTCAGAGTCAGGGCTGAGCTTTTGATGAAATATGCCTTGCTGACTCGGGGAGAAAGCATCACGTTCGAGAACAAAACCCAAGCCTGGTGTGCCTTCTAGCTAGGTCGCCAGAATTAATGGGCTCTTTCTGTCGAAGCTTCTCATGTTCGCGAATATTTCGTATAAGATGTGCCCTCAAAAAATATTCAGTATCTGGTAAACCTACAAGGGTATCATATGCAGAGTTCTGCTTTTCTGACAGAATTTTATTGGAAACCAGAGTAAACTTAAAGCTTTCGGTCACAAAGGGATTTAAATTTAGGGATTTCGGTCCGCCGAACCCGGAAGAAAAAGAAAGAAAATATTTTTGCATGCTAGGTGTGTTGCTTTGAAATATGATATATCACATTGATTTTTTTTCGGCAGTGAAATCTAATGCGCCTCATCAAAGTGTTTTATAATGAATCAAAATAAAACCACACCACTAACATAAGGAAGAAGTAGTTTTCATATGGGTGACTTCGCGATACAAGAAAAAATTTAACTTTATTTTAAAGATTCTCAAAACCGTTTATGTACATTTGGCTTCTTTTAATACTTCGAGGTAGAATTTAGAGAGAATTTTATTTTGTGGAATTTCGTGAATTGTCAAGTCAGTTGTAATGTCAGTTGAAGTTCAATAATTGATTTTACGTGTTTTTTATTGTGCAATCTTGCACAATCACTAAGGAAAGGCGAAATTATTTTCCTAATTTACGTTTGACTGGTGTAACAGATGTCAAGATCGAATTTGTCCAAGAAAATAAGGTTTCGGATTATTAAAACTAGCACATTCTTGCAGCCTTTTTCATCATATTTAACACATAAACTTTTCAACTTTTTCATGTATAACGCATCTGGAATTTAACGTTATTTCCACACGTATCATAGGAAACGTTTGGTGAACTAAACGTGTGCATGTAATTTAAATTATGAACTAATTTAATTTCGATAGTAAGATGATTTTATGTTTTTTATGAATGTACGCGTCGTCTAAAGACAGCAACGTCACGGTCGGGAAAGATTGAGCTTCTATTTCGAATTTAAGTATCTTTTAAGCTTTGTCGTAACATTACTTTATCGTCGCAGAGAGAATATGCAAGAAAGTGACTACGTTAAGAAATTTTAGTCAAAAGTTTTGGTTTCATTTTCGTGAAGCCAATTTAAGAAATATATATTTTGTCTTAGTTTTGAACACCCAGCCATTGTTTATTACTTACTAATTACTATCACTGATTATAGGTGCATTTTTGAATGCTGTTATAGGATTGCTTCCAATGGTAATATTCGCTCGTCCATAAAACGTTCGAAAATACAAAAAAAAATCGATTCCATAGCTACGCATATCGTGGTACGAAAGGCCGTCAAATTAAAATGGCAGAGTAAATAATAAGTGCTTGAAACACTTGCAAGGCTATATTTTATATCATTCATCACGCTAATTTGCCACGAAGTGATACGAAAATCAGTTCTTGTACGTGAAGCTGAATTTCCTTAAGCAGCGCAAGTAAATGTGATGGTAAAACTGGGTAGATGTGCGGCAGAAGCAGAACCCAAGAACGCGCCAGACTGTAACTGGCACAAGAATGCTCGGCTCGCGGCCCGCCTCGCTATCTGCATGGTCACAATTTCCTGGCCCGTGTCGTTTTCCCTTCTTTTTCCGTGCGTAATTTCCGCTTTGTTTTCTACGGCGGTTCAGCTTCTGTTTCGAAATTACTCAGTACTCATTGTTTCCATGGAAGACATCTGGGTGTTATTTTGTACTGAGTTTGTAATGGTCAGTGAAAATAGTCATTCATCGTCCGTTATTTGTGAGCGCTTGATTGAAGGCCATTATTATACAGTAAAGCATTATTATTATTATATCGGGCTTTTCACCACCGAAGATGCTAAACATACTGTAAAGCATGCTGTTTTACTTGCAATTCAGCAAATGACTGAATGAACTGATCTCTGAAATAATAAAATTATTGTCTCTTTTTACTGCACACCATTCAATTAAATAACTCTAATCAAAGTTATGACGTGTGTGTTCCATAGCCGTATAGATAATCTGATGTATGTATAAACCTGCTTAAATTACCTGTGATGAATAAACGATATAAAAATAGTTCGACCTCATTAAGTGAAAGGGCCTAAACCTCTCCAGGCCTCGAGTTTCTTACGTGACGGACAATTAAACATCAGTGAAAAATACGATGAAATTAAATTTCATTCGCAGTGATTCCGAATAATAATTCCACAAGCAACATGCTTTTCTCACGGTTCTACATGATAGTTTTTTCCTCTAGTATCTACTCCACAGGTTAAGTGTTAAATTATTATCTTATCGGGTAATATTATCTAAGGTTGGATTAATTTTTTGCTAAAGGCCGAAAAATTCTTAATCCTCTCAAATCAAATGAACGAACACAAATTTTCTTAACCTCCATCTTGACTTATTAATCACTGTGGACAACCTTGAGTTATTAATAAAAGGTCTCGATGCAAACCACATTTTTTTCCCATTCTTTCCTTACCCCTGACAAATCTGCACGTTGTGAAATTGTGGCATAGAACTAGCTCATTGGTTTATGAGCTACTCATGAAAATATTCTGCAGAGTTTGAACAGAATTCTGCTGAAATTTGGAGCCAACGTGCTCAAACTGAGATGTCAGTTTCTCAGAGAATAGAGCACGTTCATGCGTAAGGTGCCCTCTGATTGTCATGTTTTGTTTGAGAAGCAGCTTTGACACTTTGCTTGTGGCTCGACTTCAAAAGGCCAGAGTGTTACTGAGAGCAAGCAGAGGCTCCTTGAATATTTCACGCGAATGTAACAATCCGTCAGAAAGTTAGCTGCGGTCCTGGTCCCTGTGATGAGAGTGCTTGCTTGGTTTCCATAGCCGAAGTTTTTGGTTGTAGTGCTCTGAGTCCTCGGCCTGTGAGTCCAAGCCCTAAGTTTTTATCAAAGAAGTCCCTGAACTTGGAGGGCGAAATCATTTGCTTTCGTGGCGGCATTCTCTAGTGAGCATGGCTCGAGTCTTTAGCTTCTACAACGTGAGTCTTTGACCTTTATGAGCAACAACGTCAAGGGTGTGTGTGCGTGTGTGGGTATGTACCTGAAACGAGATTTGAGTGAGCGTTCCTTGAGCGCTGTAAAATAGCGATAAATTTTCGTCTTCAATACTGCAAGTTTTCACGGGTAAGTACCTAAAAGGTTAACATTTAATGAACATCTGACAAGTTTACTGATTTTGCACCATTTGGTCTCGTTCAATGGTGTGATAGCTCACAGAATCGAATGAATTCACTCAATTGAATTCACTCAACATGACACTCGAGAAGTTTTCACGGGATTCATTCTAAAGAGACTGAAATATCCTCTTCATTATCTCTATAAACGGCAAGATAATTGCAATTGAGTTAAGTTGACTGCCTCAAGATGGGCTTATATTCAACATCACCGATAAATCGCTAGTAAGCAAAAATAATAAAGACGCATTTAGATTTTCGTTCGCTGCTCCATAAAATATCGTTGGCTGCTCCTTTTCTCCACACTCCGTTATCATATCGGGCAATAAAATGCGTTGACTTGCATGGTATTTGCTCGACTTATTTATGCGATTCGGTCATTTACTAAATACATCAATATATCTATTTTCTGTCCCCACCAATTCGACTATAATTTGGATTTCCCTGGACTAAGCTTCGTACTGAAAACAGATTTCAAGTGTGTACCAACGTACCGAATATAAGTTTCAAGTATGTACATACTAACGTACTGAATATAGGTTTCAAGTACGTGTGTCCCCAAATAATTCACCGAAAACAATTTGAAATCTTACACTTCGCAAAGAACAAATTACCTTGCAATTGAAGTTTTTTCTCCTTGCCCATATATAATCAGGTGATTTGATTAAATATTCATGAAATTCAACAAGCATCAAAATTTAAAATATTTTGTCAAAAAGGTAAGGGACGACGAAAGGAAATGAGATGTTACGGGATTCGTGTGTGGAAACGAGCGTTTTTTCTGTGGAACAATTAGAGATTTTTATTTATTAGAATCACCACAGTAAAAGCTTTTCGTGTTTCATGTCAACTGAGCAACACATTTTAAAGCGCGGTTGTGCGCATGAGCTGCCAAACAATGTAGTGTGATTACAAGATACATGAAAATGAGAAGAGCGTCTTTGGCCTTTTGCTTGTGCCTCATGACATGCTTATTTCTCTTAGGAAATAGACTGTTTTCGATCCTGTCATGGTTTTACACCTGAGTTGAACGTTTATAATGAAGACCAAAAAATGCAATTTTAGGATGGAGTTCAAGAAAATTTGGTACCCAGTATTAAGCGAGAGAAATTACAGTGTTACGATGAGGTGTGAAAGTATACCGCATGTATATGAAATACGAGATATGTGTCGTATGAAGCGCAAGAAAATTTGATGTATGCATGAATTGCAGCAGATATGGTGTTAGTATGAGGGGCGAGTTGTAAGTATGATTTGCGAGCTGTAGGTGTGAAGTGTAATACTGTGGTGCAGAAAAGATGTGGAGCATGAAAAAAGTGCCGGAAAATGGGAAGTATGAGCTTCAAGAACATGCAGTGTATGTGTAATATAAATTTTGCACTCGTCTTCACGTTAACGCTCACCAATGTCTAGCGTTCTTTATTCACATCAAAGCAGATGTTAAAGTTTCGTTCATATCTGCTACAACAATAAAACTTGGCTCACATCAAACGAACTTTTAATATTGCAATACATCAATCGACTGCATGGTGAGTGAATTTTGCTATCGGAGCGTTAAATTTAAATGACATGAAAGCGTTAAATACTCGTTGTTATTTTTCCAGAGTTTAAATTTACAAGTCCTCTTGTCATGCTGTCGGAATTGAGTATTGATAAAAGTGTTCTTATATTTCCTCAAAAAAATAGACTGCTATCAACCCTGTCATATTTTCGCCTAAATCTGACTTTAATAATTTTTAAAACATTATTAAGTGTCAATAACAGAGCAAGAGTATATCACTGTTATTATTTCTCGGTTTGTCTTTGCTTTCTATGTTTCAAAAATGTTTATTTACGTTAAAATTCGAACAAAACCAATGATTATTTGTATAATCTACGTGAAAATAATTGTACCTCAACTA
>JACJUY010010181.1:8056-40926 GCA_014220935.1 Platorchestia sp. MABIK
TTGAAGAAAAAAGTAGCAGGAGCTGAAAAACAGGACAGCAGAGAACCGAAAAACATGGTTCGTGACAAAACAAAAACCTATTCTATTTCAACAAAAAGACAGCCTACCTAACTTTTAGCTCGGGTCCTCACATAATCCTCCTGGGAGCGCGACTCTTAAAATCTGCTGTGTAAGGACTACTATTCACTCACTTTGCCACTTGCGGCCGGCTATCACAAAGCCTACTGCAAAAATTCAACCATGGAAGATATACCCACGCGTGTCAACGAAGCCGGTAAAATTTAACTGTGGAGGCTATCCGTGAGTGTTTCAGAAAAGTCTGCAAAATTCAACTATGGAGACTATATGCACGCGTGTGCTAGCAAAATCTGTAATTTTCAACAAACTTGCTCTAGGTTGAAACAGACGAAAAGTTCGGGTTAGGTTAGACTAGAATATGGTTATAGAGGTATAGGTTTAGTAAATCCGGTTTAGTTTATTTAACTTCAAAATAAAGAATATAAGCCATTGTTGAAGTCACAATAAGGATTATGAATTTTATAACTATTACACTGGGTAAACGATGCAAAGGCATAGTCTAAACCAGAAGCTTCGTCATTTTTTTCGTACCCGGAAGAACAACTACTCTGGGTATTTTCGGCAGAAATTATTGATAAAATTCAGGGCACACTGAAAAAAATTGCGCAACTTTCCCCTCAAAGTAAAAAATAAATAGTTTAGTGCGTGAAGAATACGTTTGTATCAGCAATGCATCGAGCCATAAACCATTATCGAGACAGGTATGTCGACGCAATAGAAAAGTGATCTGAACTTCTAATATCCATGAGATATTTTATAACAAGGGGGGAAGATTAAAATATTCAGAAGCTCTCAAATTGAACTTCAGTCAAGACGATTTCTAAGACTTCGATAGGACGCCAGCTACGCCAAAAATTTAGCAGTAGATATCTCGCCTAAAACTCGATATTTTTCGGTTCAAATAAAATAAACTAAGGCCGAGAACATATACTAAAATCTGAGATGTTTTCATGAGACAAAAACAGCGGTCACCACATACTTCTTTAAAAGAGCCACTGAAAAAGTCTTGCTTTTGAAGAAAACTCGCTCGAGGTTGGGTAAGGTGAGAAGGCTCTTGTACGAAGCGTCATCGAACGCTAAAGTTGGAAGAGTAAAAGACTTCACTGTTTTGGGCAGGTATTGGGAGAAATCAACCGAATGCTTCTTGCCACGTTGAAACTCCTGCAAGTGAAACAGAATTTACATCGCGACCGGCATTGGTTGTTATACTGGGGCGTATCACGAAAGTTTACCACTCAAAACGGTCGAGTATTACATCAGCGTCAGTTTAAGCTTTCTAAGCACAACGAGAGTTTGCCCAAGAGATGAAGGAGGAAGGCACCGTTTAGTGGCAAGTTAAGGGAACGGAAAATCCATGCACGAAATATGTTCCTCCGTGATAACAGCAAGTTTGGAAGTTTATGAAACAAGATACAAGTTGAAGAAGAAAATGTTAAGTGCTGAATATTTGAACAGAAGTGAAAAACTGTCCGGAACAAAAACAAAAACCTTGTCTACTTCGGCATTTGCAAATGACTAACCAACTAGTGACCTTCCGTGTTCCCCCAATTCTCAAAGATACAATCATCGAATGCCTCAAACTTTTATGTTGCGTATCACCCTAGGAAACTCGACCTAAAGTTCAGAGGTTAAGCCTTAGTTTAAAATCCCATTTATGCTTTCAAAACAGTTCAAAGAAAAAGTATTCGGCAACAGCATCACATTTGTTATTTCTTCCAAGAGTTCACAGACAATCAGTTAAGCAAACCTTTTGGGTGGCTTTCCGATGTAAGTTCAACAAACGAAGTATCGCTTGATCAACACTTAATTGCTTGAAAATGTGATTTTTGCTTCGTTACGATGCTAAGCATGGACTATTCCTTAAAATGAAGGAAAATATAAACTATGCTTGACGATCTGCAATAGAACATGACAGATACGAATCTAATAATTCAGCCCGTCTCTCAGTTAATGGCACATTCGCATGACTGTGATACTTTTTCTAAATCAGTAATTAGAGAGCAATAATTAGCTACGTATCATTTACAGTATGAACACAGGTCATCAGCATAAATCAACGCCATTAATGAATGGAAGCTTATGAACAATCCCAATGGTAGAAATTGGCACATTAAATCGACCTCTAATGATAGTAGTCTTTGTCTATTGATGTAAATATGCATAAAAAAATGAATTTACGTACTTTGATATTCTGACACGAAAAGGCCTTTCATCAAAGATTTCGTGGTTTAAAACATGACGCTTTTTTAATGAATTCACGTGCAAATCGTTGCATATTATCTGACCTGACGCAGCATAACCCAAGTTTGTAGATTTCAACAAATCGTAACTGAAGTTTGGCAGTATAAAACACTGGGCCCAAATTGGCCATGTGGATACTGGTGATTTCTTTTCTTTGTATTCTCTCATTGTTGACAATTTGCTAAGGAGAATTACAAAAGTTTTGAGGAACATACCAACAACTGAGGTGAATTGGATAAATACTTTTTGCATCATACTTGAAAACTTTCCAGTACTTTTTCTTATTGCAACTTGGACAAACGCTTGTCTCTGGATCAGAATGCACAACCAAGGATAACATTATCGAATTTAGAAAATTGACACACCTAAAATGTGACCAGCATTTGGAGCGATAATTAGTTGCCATTATTCGATTTATCAATGTGACAAGCTGCCAAAACGAGGTCAGCTTTGCGAGCGATCATCTGACCATAAGCTAAGTGACACGGAGAAATTTACCTTCGACACTTCGACAAGAGCAACAGGCGCTAATAACACGGAAGGTTGAGCAAAACAAGCGTCTCATAAGCATTCAGTTTGAAAGTCTCCAGTGGCGACTCATTTTGTACGCAGAATAGAACAAGCAATGGAAAAGATTATATTAGAACAGATTATTATTAGATTATTAGTTAGTTTAAGCCTCCCTATCCTCAATAAATGAGATCCAAAGAGAAGAAGGAAGAAGGCACCATTTAGTATGGAGTTAAGGGAACGTGGAATCTATGCAGAAAGGGCACAGAAACAGTAAGTGAAAAAGAAGTTCATGAAACAAGATCAAAGTTGAAGAAGAAAGTAGAATGTGTTGAAAAAACAGGACAGCAGTGAACCGAAAAAAAGTTGGTCAGTAACAAAACAAAAACCTATGTTATTTCAACACAAAGAAAGAATACCTAGCCTTTAGCTCGGGCCCTCACATTACCCCCCTGGGAGCGCTAATTCCCATTAATACAATAGTTGTATCCCCCTGAGGGGCGTAGATTAGAACATTTTTGAAAATTAAATCAAAACAAATTTTGGAAGATCTGAAACTAAAATACTACGCAAGAGCGTACGGTTAAATCACTGACCTCATCAACCGTTGATATGCATAGCTCGATCCTTAGATCCTCAAGAGCAAGCTGATTTGTTTGCAGTTGGAGACACACTAACAGGAAGTTGTTCACTTGCAGGTGCAACGTCTGGGTAATTATTAATATTATTAAACTAGTTAGTTCTGAAATCACCCGCAATAACGAAGGTGATCTCATGAGAGCGAAGTGAAGACAGTATGGATTGTACAACCGGAGAATTTATGTCAGAGAATTTAAAGCCCGGAAGAATCCAATCTTAGAAAGAATGTAAAGAACAGGTCAGTAAATAAATGTGGGAACTGGGAGACGGGCTCATTGAAATACAAGGAAATATGCAAGTAGCATCGGTGCGAGGCTTTTCTACTGAACAAAAAGCGGAACGAGCAACCGTACACTCGTAGATGGATAAGCCTTCTCGTAGTGGCACTGGTTCTATTTAGGCTGTTCGAGCAGCTCGTGCCATCAAGGAACATGCCCCACCTACCGCCGAGAGCCCGCACTCAGCCGACAAAAAGGTCTTAACATGGGCATGAACTATTCTCTTCGCAGTGTGCCAAAGCGCAGTTAAAAAACAGAGAGAATAGATGCTAGTATAAACCGCTAAAAGAACTGTTCCATAGAAAAGAAGGAAGACACCATTTAGTTTGGAAATAAGGGAACGCGGAATCTATTTAGATGCGGCATAGAAACAGTGAGTTGAGGAAGAAGTTCATGAAACAAGATAAAAGTTGAAGAAGAAAGTAGTAGGTGCTGAAAAACAGGACAGCAGTGAACCGAAAAAGGGTAGTCCTTAACATAACAGAAAAATTTTACTTCAACAAAAAGAAGGCCCTCACATCTTCCCCCTGGGAGTGCTAATTCCCATTGATCCAACAGTTGCATCCCCCTGAGGGGAGCCTAAGGGGAAACAGAGAAGTTATCACCAGTGGTTTGCATGAAGTTTTCATGTGAAGAACAACGATTAAAATGCGCAATAAAAAGTAAGATGCCTTGCTCATAATTTTTAGGTAACAGTAGTACTTCGGATAAATGGCAACCCTCGTAGTTTAAAAAATAATTGTACATGAATTAATGAGATATTTTCATTCTTACTTCACGAGATCAGCAGAATAGGCAATTCACACTAATGAAAATAACTTCACCAAGAGAAATAAACGTGAACGGGGGACAAAAACTTCCCCAAATCGTACAGAACAGAAATGAATTTAAAAGGAAACAATATCCTTAATTCGGCATCATTTCATCACCTTCGAACGTTAATATTGAAACATTTCAGAAAAATTCATCCGTATATTTTGGAGACTTGACACGACGTTAACAGCCAGAGAAAATCACTCATTTGACATGTAAGCACGCCCAAGTTTTGTCAAATGCAAAAGCCAAAAGCAGGTCTTGCATTTGATGCTGTTAACTTCATAAATAAGCGCTAACAGAGAAGATTTTGGCATTTTTTTCTCCAGCGTATTTTTATCACAAAACTTATGTTCACACTCATTTTAAGCTTCCTATTTTCCATCTACGAGTATCGTTTCGACAGATGTCAAATNTTTAGCTCGGGCCCTCACATAATCCCCCTGGGAGTGCTAATTCCCATAGATACAACAGTTGTATCCCTCTGAGGGGACTCATAACAAAAAATTGAAACGCGTGAGCGCTTGATATAATGAACTTCTCATTCTATCGCACCTTTTACATCAATAGGAAATCGCACACGAGTACCGTGACCGACAACAATGCGAGCTTCTGAGCAGCATACAATATTGAACCGAAAACATTATTTTCTAAGAAACTCTTTTAGGCACATGAATTTGAATAAAATCTTTTAGAACAAATGTTTTACAAATTTGTTATACTCGAGTCAACATTTAAATATAGGATGAAATTGAAATTCCAACGCATGCAGTTACACGCTGCTTAATAGGGAATAAAACTGTTTCACGACGCAACATTATTTTTGAAGAGGTGGGACATCTTTCAATCCATTACGCCCTTAAGAGTCATTGTAAGCAGCAAACCTGCACTCATGGGCTGGAATACGCGTTTGAGATGAAGATTCAGATAGCATCAGTAGAGCTTCATACAACAGAAGCAACAAATACAAGCGATCTATAGTCATAAAATTGGTGAGCGTTATCTGCCTCAAAAATAGCCACACTTCCTACAATGAGCGGCAAAAAAAGCACTCAAAAAAGCTAGAACGTTTTCCTAGCACCTGGAATGACGACCTTCATCATCCACATCGATTGTGTGGAACAATCGGAATGTTCTCAAGCTTGGCTGCAGGAAGTCTTCAAAGTTTGCATCCAACTCGGCGACGTCAGAGAGCGAGAGCTCCTTCAAAGGGAGCCGCAGCTTGCGTTTGATGCTCAGCTTTACGACGCAGCTCAGGCGCAGCACCTCCAGCGACTTGCAATACCGGAGGTCTTCGAAAAAATTTTCAGTCGACTTTAAACTCTGTAGAAAAGAGAGTTGTCCATTTCACTGGTAGCGTTATTGATACAGCGAACAACCACAATGTTCAAGGAGTGGCACTAATCTGGGTAAAGTGTACACTGCCAATTTGACGTCATTTCACATTAAATTCAATACGAAACGGAATTCAGAAGAAATATTTTATCAGACATCCATTCAATATTACATAAATCAGGCAGGTGATCGTCAAGATTATAATACAATACCAACTTTCCAAATTTACGTTTAGACAAACGCTCATTAATTTCTAACAATCTTCTTGCAATTCATCTCATGACAAACTATCAAAAATGGAAGACTCAAAACTCATTGAAAGAATGGTAAATCCTTTTGAAAAAACCAACTGAAATTTATTTTTAAAATGATACAGGAAACTGTTCCGCTGAAAGCTGCATAGGAATGAACCTACACCTACACCTACACCACTACCACCGCCGTGAAGAAGGGGCTCGAGCTCGATTGCTTTATGAACTATTTAAGAAACAGAATTCTGAGCTACATAAAAACTATAGGAATAACTGAAGCACATAGAAAGCACACACATCAAGGCAGACGGTCTTCAGCTTGAGGCATTTAGAGAAGACTTCTTTGAGGCTGGTGAAGTGAAGACGGTTTTTGGAGAAGCGCAACGACAGAACTTCCAGATTACATGCAAGCCGGCCTGCAACAGACGTGGTCGAGTCAGCCTTGCCAATTATAATGACCTTCTTAGCCTGCACATCATTGTCATTCATGGAATCGAAGCTGTCAAGTAGAGCGAATATAGAAATTACTGAACACGAAAATAAACGCTATCGGAAAAGTCCATCATTACAGTTATTTTCAATAGTTTGTTACAAATAGCATGAGAGCATTTCATACGTTTCGACAGGTGCAAGAAAGAAAAAGGAGCAATTTGAACATTATTAATGGCAGGAAAGGTGACGTAAAACAATGAATTAAAATTATAAAGATATCCGCCGACGAAATTACACCTTACACCTACCTCACGAAAGACAATTTATACAAGAAAGTTAAAAGAAAAATGCCAAATTTTGGTCACACCGACGCTTGAAAGTGAAATGTCTCACCAGTTTTTTTAACTACCTGAAATATTCCAGGTTTCCTAGTTTCCTAGAGGGGCAATTCCTCAGAAGTACACTGGGAGGTCGAGGACAAAACATACGATGGCTCAACTACAACTTCCGACTCCCACTCAACATGGGTAATCGTCAAATAGAATGTTCCTTAAAGTTTCAACTTAAAAAAAAAAAGATGTAAATGAGAATTGGAAACAATAGACGAGACCGACCAATACTCCGTAGCTATTTCCATCATTAAAAGTACGTACAAATGTTTAATTTTAGAGCAAGATGTTCTGATTTGGCCGAGAGTAGCCAATGAAACCTTAAGCGCATGTTCAAGCAGTCACTGATTGTTCTCATTATTTAAGAAAGTTTTAGCCTCCCTTTACCATGACGAAGATGTTCAAAGAGAGGAAGGATGAAGGCACCATTTATTATGGAGTTGAGGGAACGCGAAATCTATGCACAAGGTTAATAGAAACGGTAAGCTAAGAAAGAAGTTCATGAAACAAGAAAAAGTTGAAGAAAGTAGTAGGTGCTGAAAAACAGGACGGCAGAGAACCGAAAAAAGATGGTCCGTAACAAAACAAAAACCTTTCTATTTCAACAAAAAGGGAGCCTACCAAACCTTTAGCTCGGGTCCTCACATAATCCCCCTGGGAGCGCTAATTCCCATAGATAGAATAGTTGCATCCTCCTGAGGGATCATTGATTGTTAAGAACTTGTGAAAACATCTGAATATTTGGAAGATTCCTCAGGGGTTTTCACTACTAAAACATGTTGAAAACCCATTCCCAGTCTCCCACTGATGCACTCACAACGGGTAATTTTTGACTAAGAAATTCTACCGACAAAGCGTCATTTCCCATACTCTTACCAATGGCCGCTAAAATGTTGATGTCTGCATAGCATCGGTGCTCATCCAGGTGAAGTGTGGTGAGATGTTCTCCATTTAAGATCAGCATCTTGTACATAACTAGCTGGTACGGTTGTGGTCGTCTCCTGAAAGGAGCTGTAAACCTGCTCAGGTCAATTGTGACATCACACTAATGGTCCGAGATTCCACGCCATTCGAGTTGAACGGAAGGCATCCTTTGCTCTTCTGCAGCAAGAAGAGCACACCATGACAAAAGAGGGAAGAAATACGATTGTCTTTTGATAAATGTTACGAGTTTTATGTCGAACGTAAGTGAGAGAACTTCGAGGACAGGCCTAGAAGTGGAACACCTCTATCACCACGAACAATATTTTTTGTTATGGCCGTTTGAGAGTTGATCAGACGAAATCACAAGTTTTTTAAAAAAAGCTGCAAAATGACATGGAACCAGTCCCACAACAATAAAGAGCGTACGTTGAATGTACGTTGTACATTATTGATTTTTAAAATATCTTAAAGTAAGTGTTCTGATCTGCTACACACACATGAGTATCGTAATACCCACGTCACTAAATATCAATGATTGAGGGCAATGTATTCTTTACGTTGCTTAATCTAGACTTGATTATACATGCAACTACAATGATAAAAGAGAACACAATTTCAGTAACGATGCATTATTGAAAACACTTTGTAGTACACACTTACATTAAAATATGAGCCCCGGGACTTACTAAATGAAATTTGTTGAAAGTAAAACCGGCGGATTAATATAATCCTACGTCTAAGGCAGCGAGGTTGACATTCCGAACTAAATTTTCACTTCAGCGTGTAAACTAAAATTCCAATAAAGGGACAGTAAACGTGGTAAGGGGAGAAGCAAACGCTCACCAAGATTCAAGTGCAGAAAAAAATCGCTAGAAGGAAAGTATTGCTAGAACGAAACGAATAGAGGCGAAGGAGGTGAAATGGTTTGGTCTAACAAAAAGTTCAGCTGAAATGGCTCATAGCTGGCATGATGACCACCGTCATAAGGAAGAATACCTAATCGTATCTGATTTACAGAGAGTTTGTCGTACCATTAAACTAACAATTGTTATGGTTCGGGTGGCCATTACCTCATCACGCAAGCCCCCTCTCATTTTGTGAGACCGAATTGGCGAAATTAATACGAAAGCAAACAATGCTGGGTGCTGCTATAGAGTGAGGTCTACCACACAATAACATGAGATCTACCTCTAGCTAGTACTATAGCGTGAAGTTAGGCTACGTTACTAATGGATATTACTCATTTCCATGCATTAAATTTAGTGGTAAACACTTAATCTGAACATCTGAAACTGCGCTTGGGTGCGCGATATGTGGTGGTAGACCTCATGATATCGTAGCACCCATTGTAGGCACCTTGAAGCCTAGGATAGGTAACGTTTCCCAATAGATTTCCTGATAGTAAGCAATAAACCTGGCAGCGAGATGAAACGACTGCTCTAACCGCAAAGATCAGCACCCAGTAAACTAGTTCAGAGATTATTTGCCACGAATATCGTCAAACGATACAAACGAGATGTGGCCTGCGTGTTCGCAAGATCTCAATACCATGAACGTCTTAGTATGGTAGATACTGGAATCTAGAGCAGGGGTTCTCAAACTTTTTTCAACCATGACCACTTTTATTACAGAAAATTAGTTGAGGACCTCCTCACAGATGTTCCTCTCAGGGAAATATATATATATATATTTATTAATACATATTTATATATGCCTCCATTGTTAAATTCGTTAAATTTTGCGGACCCCCAGTCAAAGTGCCCCGGACCTCACTTTGAGAACCCCTGATCTAGAGCATACTCAAAAGTTCATACATTATCTTGATAATTAGATAGTCTTACGTCTCCGCGAATGGAACGACATACCCAAAGAATTGTTTCGCATCGCAGCTAGGTGTACGTGATACCGGTATTGAACTGTAATTGCGAACAACGGCAATTATAATGGAAAAACATACCTGCAAAATCTATTTGTATAAATATTACAAAAGATCAACAATTTCATGTAATCCTCAACATTTTCCTGCAGTTTTGACTTCAAGCTCCACCCTGCAATGATTCAAAATTGATGAATGTAAGCTTATATTTTTTTTTGACACGAGTTGGTTATCAATACAGTAAAGTTCACCTTTTCCCCTAAACGAAAGAGACTGAACAAACACAGACCAGCGTATGCAAGAGCTCTTTGACGTAACTGAACGTTCTAGTGCGTGACAGACCAGCGCATGCGGGAGCTGATTTGACGTAACTGAACGTACAAGCGAGTGGGTGTACTGCCTGCAGTGCCAACACACACATCGTGAACCAAATCGCTAGGGTTGCGGAGAGCCACTCACGAGGGAGCGCATGACTTCAACACGGGGCGCCAAATACACTCCTCAGCGTTGAGGTCAACTGTGCTCCGTCTGCCCACCATTGCATATATGAGGGCCTGCCACCGCCGACACACTGAAAGGTGAGATAGGTAACATTGAGATCAGAATATAAGTTAGTTTAAGCCTTAACCACAACAAAGGTGTTCCATAGAGAGGAATTATGAAGACACCATTTGGTGTGAAATCAGTGGAATGGGTAATTTGTGCTCAAGGTATTTCCACACCCTGCACATAAAAACGGCAAGTTAGAAAACAAGTAAATGATAGAAAATCTTGTCTAAGAAAGTAGTAGGCTCTGAAGTAAGACAGCAGCAGCCCACCCTCCTCCCCTAGAAAAAATACCCATCATTAAAACTGTTTCTCTTGAACAGACTAGAGTATTTAGATTATTAGTAAGTTTAAGCCTCCCTATCCGCAACTAAGGCGATCCAAAGAGAGAAAGGAAGAAGGCACCATTTAGTTTGGAGTTGAGGGAGCGTGGAATCTATGCAGAAAGGGCATAGAAACAGTAAGTTGAGAAAAAAAACTAACGAAACAAGATCAAAGTTGAAGAAGAAAGTAGTAGGTGCAGAAAAACAGGACAGCAGTGAACCGAAAAAAGATGGTCCTTAACATAATAAAAACATTTTTTTCAACAAAAAGGTCTACCTAAGAGGGTGCACACTGGCCGCGCGATGCAGACTCAACACCGTCCCGCAGCGAAAGGATTAATCGCGTTACTATGACGTACTTCAGTATGTACAATGAAGTGGCCTTCTTGCTGTGGGACACTTGGCAACGCAATGTGGCCCTCGACTCGATGATGTCTGACCATACACATAATCGACCACCGAGTATTATAACTGTTAATTGACACTTCTTTTCGACTACTGACATGGGTATTACAATACTCGTGTGTGTGTATCATTCAAGTGTATTAACTTTAAGATATTTTAAAAACCAATGATGGTACTTTTGTACCATATATATTGGAAATAAACTGATTTTCCTTTTCTTCTTTTCTTTTGAATAAAAATTAATAAATGCTCATTTTCCAAAATTAAATTCGATAAGACAATACAAAAGATTCATTATAAAAAATACCTGAAATTTGTAATCCCAACATTTAGCAATATATCGATATTTTTAGCACTATTAATAACTACATTATTGATACCCTCAACTGATGGCGTCCCGATGTTAATCTATTCTGTACTATTTCACGCCTTCAATCTTCTACGATTAATTGGTCCCAACTATTGAGAAATATGGTGGCATCCGCTAGCAAGGCCACAAAATTCACAGACCATGCCTCTGGCAGTATTGATCATTTCATTTATTGTAGATTAGATAATGATTTTTACTAATCGAAACAATCAAGTTCTTTGTACACCACTCCATCCTGGTGCCATGAGACTTGTACTTCAGAAAATTCATTCTACGTGATAATAATTGTAAAACAAACCTATTTCAACGCGCAGCTTCTTTTTTAAATCCAAGAATTGAAAAATGTGCATCAGAACATCATCGTTGAGACAATGAATTGAAGGTTTTTTGGGGCAGGGAGGACTGAGGTCGAAGTCTTCTTGCGACAACTTGTGGATCTCGTAGGACTTGCAGCTGGGCAACAACACATCGCGGTCATAGGCTTGTTTGACGACCAACTTCCTGCCATGGAGTCTTCTGAAAAAATACCCTCCTACCTCGCCCTTTTGAAGGATGCTGCACAAAAAAATATGAGATTAGGTTAAAGTTTGTCTCCATAACCACAACAAAGGAGTTCCCCCAAAAAAAAGGACGAATGTATCACGTAATAAGGGGAACTGAGAATCTATGCACAAAGTGTGTCATCCCACACCCTGCATAAAGACGGAGCAAAACTGAAAAATTTCTGAAGTAAGATAAAAGTTGAATAAGGAATTTATGCTCAAAAAAGACAGCAGTAAACGGAAAAGAAAATGATCAACAACAAAACAGAGAAACCTGCTCAATTTCAGCAAATAGAAAGTATACGTGCCTAATCAAACCAAAAAGGATGCTTTAATCAAATCAATCAAGCCTGATACGTATTATCTTGCACATTGGTTTTTCAAATGCCTTGTAAATAACACCAAGACGACATGACGGTTCTCCCGGTCAAGCCGGTACATATTTCAGACACCTGGGTAGAGTAGGGGTATTGTGCTTAGGTTTCCCTTTATCCAACGAGGAAAATCGCCTTCACGAAATCTCCTTCGAACCTCGACGCCTTCACGGAAGGGCGCGTTCTTAACCACTCGGCCACGGCGGGAACCGAAAAACGCGGTGGCTTTCTGTTTGGTACATTTTAAATCGTTTATACAGTTTTTGGCTGATATTAACGATTGGTTTAATCTCGCTGGTAAACCAGGAATCTCGTTTGTTATTTGGTGTTAATGTTTATTTTTTATTTTTTTCTCAATCAGTTTTGTTTCGACATGTGACATGGGTATTACGATACCCATGATGTGTAACAACTTCGGATTAATGTTAAGACATTTAAAAAAAAACAACTTTGAAAATATTTCATGTTTCAACTTTATTGGAAATAAACTGTTTTTCTTTTTCTTGGTTCCAGTTGTTTTGTCAAGATGCGAGTCCCTGGACTATCTTTTAGTATTGTTTAGCACTCTGGAGCGTTTTTGTTCATAATCAAATAAATTGAGATGAGCTCCTATTTCGTTAATTCAAAGTTAGTCTACAAGTAGTTTGGAGTCCATGATCGTTTTTCCATTGCGTTACAGCCACTGATTCGGATCGCAAAATCTATCAAAAGGCATGTACTTTGTTCGTCGTCTCTCTGGCGTTAATTCCGAGGTTCTGGATGGTGGTAACGAGGTCTAATGTATTATTTTATCTCGGTGGCTCCAGCACGAACTGTGCTAAAATTTGCGCACAGGCGAACACTATGCTGCTTTGCAAGGGCTCGACAGTCATGAGGCCGACTCAATATAAACAAAATTTAAATCATCCACAATTAGTGTTTTGTGGAAAGAACTGAGAGTATTGTCAAGATATGAAGTTCATCGCCAGCTGTGCTCGCTGTTTTTTTTAGGCGGGTATAATTTTGATAGTTTATCAACGAAAATGGCTTGGTAAATGCTCAAATTTCGGTGCTCCTGTTTTTGTGTCATTTTATGGCTGCAACTTTTTTCTTAAATGAAGTACGGTATCGCTGCGCCTTCGCTGGCCGAACGTTCAGCAAATTGTTGCACATATCCTATCAGTGAGAATTCCGCATGGAGATATCTTCCATTTAGATTTAACCATGTATGGTTAGTGGCTATCACAATGTTCGGTGAGGGTGAGGTGCTGCCCTGCATTTCGTGCATTTTACGATGCCTAGCTGTGGTGCAGAACCCAGCTGTTCTCTCTCCTACGTTCAGCCCTGGGCACATTTCTCCATAAATCTTTGATATGTCAAATAAAAAGTTACACTTGGGATATGCACAATGATCCACAAAGTCCATCTTAAATATTTTACTAATTCACAGTGATCACAGCATGTGTTTACTTACTAAGCCCTATTTTGGAACCGATCTAAGCTGTCACCATCGACATCTCGATGGCAAAGAATGCTATTTGACACTTTATAATAGGAACTTGATGCAATGGGTCACACACAATTTAAAAATCGAGTATTTTTCATAGAACTGGTGGGACTAACTGTAGTTAATAAATGGGCAATAGTACAGAGCACATCATGAATGAAATAAACACCATTCATCAAAGTTTTATCGTTGTTGAAATTTACAATGCTCTGCACCTTGATCTATGGGAATAATATGATTGTTCATTACTCAAGACCTTCTACAAAGTCAAATATTTTGGGAATGCAAATTTGAGCATCAATAACGAAAAAATTGACAAGAACAAATTATTGAAAAATGCTAATCTGTATGGCACAGCAAATAAATATATAATACCTAAAAGCTAACACAAATGGAAGACCAATATTTGCTTCTTCCATTACTGAATGCCTACCACCTGAGTGCAAAGGTACAATCAAACTTCAGGACTATAAATATCTTAATTCGCCATTTAAACTGAAAATTGAATGGTTCTCAGACATCTACAGAGATTAGCCAGACAAATAAGGGTGCTGCTTAGCGTGAGGTCTACCACACTAAAGCATGAGATCTACCTCTCGCTAGTACTATAGCGTGAGGTTAGATTACTAATGGATATTAGATATTACTTATTTTCGTACATTTAATTTAGCAATGAACAATTTTTACATCCCAAACTGCCCCTGCCTAGGCAATATATGGCGGTAGACCTCATGCTATAGTAGCACCCAAATGAGAATCTCTGCTAACTGATGCAACTACAGAAGCACTGTGACTTGGCAATTTTCAGCCCCCCAATGCAGGAACTGGCAGCTCTTAGAGTTTGCTTCTACTTTCTACCATACTATATTATTGAACCTAGACTACGCAACAAAGGGAATTATTCGACATCGATACGGGTATTACAACGCCCATGTGTGTATGTGAACTACGCATTTTTACGTCAAAATATTTTAAAACCAATGATGTTTTTGTATCTTCCTCACTGGAAATGACCTGTTTTTTTTTTTATTGCAGTGCAACATCAGTAGGAACCCATGCTCCTCGAAAGAGAGCAAAGAACAAGCCCAAGTCAAAATAGTGCAATGGAATACTCAGCTTTCACTGTATATAAATTTTTTACTGTACTTTCGTTTGAATAAATTTTGATAATAGGAGACAATGCAAGGATGAACAAAGAGTCTTCTAGACTAATTTGAACACTCAACATGTTTACACAAACAAAAGTATGCCACTAGCATTGAAAATTTGTGTTTTTTAAATAGTTATAAGCATGATGTGTAGTATACAGCAGTAGTAACTTCCCAACAGGACATAGATCCAAGAAATCCAAAAATGTGACAAAGTCTTATAGTACAGGCTTTTACAATACTTCAGATACAAAACTCATTTTATAAGCACTCACAACATTTGTATATACATAATGCAAAGCAAGCAATGCTGGTATGCATAACTAGATTCTCAGCTCAATGACACTTATTTCAAGAGAAAATTGGCTCTATTGAAAAAATTCTTGAAATTTAAAGTGAAAAAATTAAATTCAAATACAAAATAGACTCACCTGTTATAAAGTTGCCAAATCACAGGACTGACTACAGCACAGTTAGATCTTCTATTATAAGGAAGTTCCACCATTTCAACTAAATGATCATTAGGTAGAGAAAGTGCTCTTGTTAGATCAGATTGACTTGACTGCAAATAAAACACAAGATTATTATACCACACAGTTTAGAAATTTACAATTCAAATATAATAAAATTTATATTTTTTTTAACTAAAGCATACACTCAATTGCTGGTTTTTCATTAAAGCTGCAAGGCAGGAGGACATCAGGCAGAGATGGCCGTTCCATTTTTAATTCAATTATTGAAAACCACAATAAATCTCAATAATAAAGAAGATAAAAAACAATTTAAACAATTTATTTTAAAAAATTTATTTACCACAGGTGATACAGAGGTAGAGTGTTTCTTAAGTCTAGTACAATGGTCAAATTTGAGTATAGCTACCTGTGGGCCCGAATAAGTTCAGTGACTTCTAGGGCATCCTATCATCCACGTTATTCTAAGGTGTACAATAATGTTTAACCTAATTCACTTGACCTAGTTTTGCATTAGTCTGCTTAATGAGATTATTAACTTGATATTAAATGCTTCATTATTAGGAGCAGACTGAAGATTGGCAATTTTCATCAACCAAAGGTAATTTGTATGAAAATCAAATAGAAACACTCTAGCAATACAGCTTTTAGCAACCAAAATTGAATAATTCAACTGTTACTAGGATTACTTTGAAATTTTAAGGATACATCTGAGCATGTGAGATCAGTAGGTATATACATATGTTGCATACTTATGATGGTATTGAACTGTCATTGAATACTGAAAGATTGCATAACTTTCCAAATTAAGAAAGACAATGAAAATGTAAGAATGTAAATGTTCCAGTTACAGAAACAAAATTCCACAGCCTAAGACCCAACAGTTGCCCATTTCCTATTCCAGGACGTAGCAGAACATTAAAAATTAGAGTGCATATACTTACAGATTTTGAAATATTAAACACCCACAGAAGTGGTGCACAGAAGGAATTCATCAATTCGGTCACATCATCATAACCACTGGGAAGCCCAAGTCTGAACTGGCCTGCACAGAATTAGATTTCACATGATTTAACCTGAAAGACATTTGAAAAAAAATTGAACTTTGACTCTAGTGGCAATATATGAACCGAGTAGAGATATTTGCATATACAAAACAATAAGGGTCATGGTGCAGAACAACATTCCTATAGGCATGTTATACCTTGCATAGTAATTGCATTAGGTCAGCAGTAAAATATGCACATGCATTTAATAATATAGAATAAGTTGCTTAGAAAATTAATCAGTCTCTTATAAAGAAAAAGGCTAAAAATTTCAATGACTAGATGGGAATACTTATAACTTCAAGGTACTGAAAAATAATGCACTTCTCTTCTATTGTCATCACCTGACATGAACTAACTACAGGAGTATCTGCTTAAACCAAATAGACGAAAATAAGCTAAGCTTACATAACTCCAATGTATACAAGCAGCATCATATATAATTAATACCCACAAACTACAATTATCTATCACTGTTTTTTGCACATGCTTTAAAAAATTTTTATACTACTACATGCAAAACAAAGCTTCCACATCAACAAGCACAATAGGTACATCTTCAATGTTAAACAATCAAAAATAAAATTATTAACAAACAGATAATACAACAATGCACTAGAGTCTAATGATCAATTTAATCCTCAAAATTTTTTTATTTCTTCCTAGTTTACTGTCAAACTTCAAATTTTTTCCTACTTTTTACAAATCTATTTCTCAAAGTGTCAAATTCAATTCAGGCACACAAAACATGGTTAGAATTTTTATCTATATTTTGAAAAGATTTTTTCCCAAATATTGAGAATGTATTCTTCCTATCAAGCTTGATGGCACAGATCATCTTGCATGCAGATATTTCGAGTACTGCTTAACTAGCACAAAGATGCAATGAAAGTTGCCCTCGGTCAAGCCGGTCCTTATTTTCGACAGTTGGGAGTGGAAAATGATGACTCAGTTCTCCCCTATCCAAAAATCACTTCACATGGATGGCATTTCCGAGAATCAACCAGAAATACGTTAAGAATGAAATTCACGAGTCGAGTAAATTTTACCAAATTAAACATTAAAACAACAGTTTAGCAAATAAACACCAGACAAAGAAATTATTTGTTGACTTACGTGCTTTGGGGTAATCCATTTTCAACATTTTCAAGCAGGTTGTTCAGAAGAGTATGTCCACAGAAAATTAGTTTACTTCCTGGCATACGAAGTCTAGGCAGCGAAGTTTCGATATTCTACCTATACAAGGATATACGGGCAATTTTAGACTTGGACCATTATAATTTTTTACGTTTTTCGGTGAACGCGAACAGTTTATCACAAACGATGCAGACTACTTCTTCAACAACCTTTACGTTAGGGATCTTGCTCAAAATTAACACAGCTGACTTGGACAGGTGCGTGTTTGATGGTGACGTGGATGTAAAAAAAAGCTCTTTTTGGTTTAATAGGTAAAAATTACCGTTCGCGTTATTATCATCAGTTCTTACTTAGAATAAAATATTTAAAAAACTTTGAATCACAAAATTAGTTATCCATGTTCAGTTTTCAAAAATTTCGATTATGTTCAAAATTGTGGTCCTGATAATTCTATGACATGATGCCCATCATCTTCATTTTCTGTTCTAACCACTTCATTTATATAATTTTATGAAACTTACAAGTAAAAGAACAAAAGAAATCGTTCATTTCGAAAAAGTTTGATGCATGAAATGCATTTTGACCAACTGAATATGAAACTTTTCAATATAAAAGTCTTTGATTGACAGCCAAATCAAAAAGAGGTGGATACTAGCCTTATTAGGGGTTAATTATCTTATTGGGAAAATAACATTTATATTCTCGCGGATATTTTACCCAGTACATACGAACAATAAGCTTACGAATATTTTAAAATTATGGGAGAATGGTTTGGAGGATGTTCTGTGATTTTCTCCCTGAGGCCGCTTTACGCTCCGGGCAGACTATGAATATCTAAGAACTTTGAAAATCAATCCCTGAAGCGAGTCCCTGAGGTACACACGATTCCGAGAGGGTAATATTGTATATTAAAATATACGTCGTTTTAATGTGGCACTGGTTTTGTGAGTAGGAGTCATGGTAGACCATGGTAGAAGCTCCAGAAGGTTATGTTACGCGCCTCAGGCGAGCTCCGGAAGGTATTGTGGATTGTTACGCGCCTCATGCTCGACTTCCGGGCAGCACAGAGTCCAATGTCGCAAGATTTCAACCCCGCCCACCCCTCTCCCTCCACCTCCGAGTAGCTACAGCACCACCTCCGAGCAGCTACAGCATTGTTAGGTTAGGGTAATTTAGGTTAGGTAAGTTAACTTAAGTTAGGTTAAGTAGGTTAGGTTAGGTTAGGTTGGGTTAGGGTAGGCCAAGTTCAGTTAGTTTACGATTAAGTTAAAAAAGTTAGAGAATCCCTGTTTTTGAGTGCCGAGATGTAGGGTCGAATGGCCAAACACCAGCGGTCGTTGTCATAACTTATTACATTGATTTAATGCAGGTTTACTTTGGTATTCCGCTATAGTATCCACCTACTAAGTACTTGTAGTGGTTATAATGCAGTGAATAATAATTACTGTAGAGCGAACAGATAGGTTAATAAACCTCAGTTGTAATACATAATTAAAAAATTGTCGCGAATGGCAACTTCATGTAGCAACTCGGAGGTGGAGGGAGAGGGGTGGGCGGGGTCGAAATCCTGCGGTATTGGACCCAGTGCTTCCGGGCATGGCACGTTTGAGAGGAAGTCTGTAACCGACAGCCGCTCAGTACATTGATACGTGCTTTCCAGTGTTTTTTACTCCTGCCTTGGTAGTCTAAAGCTACTGAAACTGTAGTTTGCAGCTACAGCTAAATAAACCTCATGTTGTGTTGAAAAGAAACTACACAAAATAATTTGGCGACGAAGATTTCGAATCTTCAACGTCAATTTGAACTTTATAAGTGCTCTGGAACCAAGATGGCGCATTCGACAAGTAGCTGTCCTCCATTCGATGTTTTGTTCGTCGTGTCCGCATGCTGCTGTCATCGTAATGGATGTTCTTTTTCTTCTATTTAATTGTCGTGACATTTCTATTCGCCACATTCATATCTTTTCTACTCTTTTCTAATCATGATAAAGTATGTTTTGAGCTGCCACCAGCCCGATATTTGGGCAAATAATATTTATAGTAAATCAATTATCAATAACGGTTGTCATAATTAATTAATTATCTCTGTTCTTCGGTAAACGTGAGGTCAGAGCTGAAGGCTATTATTAATGTGCATTTTATCATCATATTATCATCCTCATCTCTTCATCATCATCTCTTTTCATCGTCACCTCTTCCTAGCTTACAAAGGAAATTAAAGACACGAAAGGTTACAAAGGTTCGCCATTAAAGCTGACATCTAAATATTCACAATGCTGCTGAAAGAGAAGCTGGTTAGACACATAGCAAACATGTTTAACTTATCTGCGGGATCCAGTTTGGCGTTGATGAAGTAAGTGCGAGGAGGCTGGCTGCTTTTACGATAGGATTCGCGACTAATTTGAACAAGTCGAATCTCCAGTTAATATACAGTCAACTGTCACTTTTACAATCGTTCAAAACAAAGCGGGTTCATCGCCAAAGGCGATGAACCGCAGAGGAAGACACTAATAGGCTTATATGATTTTGTATCGTTTCTCTTCAATGTCTGAGTTATTGAGCGTGCCTTGACAACTGCCTCTGACGAACCTCTGCGTTAGACTGTGAAGTTTTGACAACTTGTCGGAATTATCAGGCTCTAATTTTATCTGAGGTATTCGAAATAGCGGCAGGGTCNTGTTATGGTGGTGGTTGTAATGGCGATGGTTGTAATGGTGGTGATTGTAAGGGCGGTGGTTGTAATGGCGGTGGTCGTAATGACGGTGGTGTTTAGGGAGGTTGTAATAACAATGGTTGCAATACCAGAAGTTTTTAATAATGGTGGTTTTATGAACGTTTATTTGGATGAAAAATTTCGATGGGTAAGCGTCACGATTGTTGGGACGAAATTATTTACAGGCTCTTTTTCATTTCGCACCAACATAAATCGTATTTCGAATTACGCCAGTAATTTATTGTCTAGTCAGAAGAATTATTGATTCCTACGTACTTTTAAATTCACTTCATATTTTCATCCAGGAGAAGACAACGTCTATGCTTAACATAGACATATTTAGGCGCTTCAATGTGCATGATAACCATCCTTTCCTGCGCCGCCATAAGTGATGGTGTCACATTTCCAAGTGATGTAATAGGTGAGGAAGTTATTTTACCATTTTTGAATTATTCAAATTCGAAATTTTAATCAGTAATGAGCAAGGGGTCTCAAATAAATATGAAACAAAATTGAATAATGTTCGACGTAACAAACGTAAGGCATGGAAAAATTATGGCTAAAATAAGCATCTAAAAGTTGACTGAAATTCTGTCAATGAAGAAAACATTCAAGCGCAGATTTCAGAACATGAACCAGTTCTTAGAATTTGATTGAAAATTGTATCCGAGCAAACTTGCAATTTTTCCAATCAAAGTGTTGTAACAAAAATTGGAGGTTTATCATTTGCTTTGGGACTTACGCTTTTAATAATGAAATTTAATTCTTTTAAACATGCATGAAATGAAATTTTCTAATATTTTTGTGAATAATTTTTTTTTAAATCAGCACCTCCTCCTGGAAAAATTAGGCTTAAAATAAACATCTAGTATTTGAATGGAATTATTTCCATTAACAAATATTCATGTGCAGATTTCAGAAAGCGCATCAGTTTTTAGAACTTCAATGCAAATTGTATCCGAACAAACTTGCAATATTTTCTACGAAAATTTTGTAACAAATATTGGAATTTTATCGCTTTTCTACCACAAACACAAGGCATTTCTCGCATGTAATATTCAAATGAGTTCGTCAGAACAGGACTGACAGGTTTTTTGACTGCATCACGAAGTTAATTTTCTGTAAAAAATGTTTGGGGTACCCCTTTGTGATATTTTTTAAGGATATTTTGCAGGAAAAATAAGTGTTTTTTTAATTTCTATAACAAACAGAGTGCATTTTTAGTATTTAACACTCAAAATGAGTTAGAAGAGGACTGACAGGGTTTTTTGACGGTATCACGAAGTTAATTTTCTGTAAAAAATCGTACGGGTACCCCTTATGACATTTTTCACGATAATTTGCAGGAAAAATATAAGTTTTACAAATTTTTATTATAAATATAGTGCATTTTTGGCATTCAAAAATTAAAATGAGCTCCGTAAAGAAGGTCTGACAGGCATTTATTAGAAGAGGTATGATTTTTTTTCAAGGAAATATTGCAGTAAAAAGATAAGTCGCATCAATTTCTCTTACAAATAGAGCGCATTTATAGCGTTCAACTATCAAAATGGGCTCGTTAGAACAGAGCTGACAGGGTTTTTTGACTGAATGACGAAATTTTTTTTTTTAAATCGTAAGGTTACCCCTTAAGTTATTTTTCAAATACATTTTGCAAGAAAAATATGAGTTTTATCAATTTCTATCACAAATAGATAGCATTTTTAGTGTGCAACAATCAAAATGAGTTTGTTAAAACAGTGCTCACAGAGTTTATTGCCTGTACCACGAAGTTAATTTTCTGTAAATAACCGTAGATATTTTGCAGGAAAATATGAGTTTTGTCAATTTCTATTACAAATAGAGTGAATTCTTTGCATTCAACTATCGAAATGAGTTTGTTAGAACTGGATTGACAGGGTTTTTTAGAACAGGTATGATATTTTTCAAAGAAATATTACAGGAAAAGTTCAAGTTTCATCAATTTTTTTAAAATAGAATGAATTTTTAGCATTCAATAATCAAAATGAATTCGGTAGACAGGACTGACAGGGTTTTTGACCGTATCGCAAAGTTGATTTCCTGAAAAAATCGAATGGGTACCCCCTTATGATTTTTTTCAAGGATATTTTGCAGGAAAAATTTGAGTTTTATCTATTTCTATTCCAAATAGAGTGCATTTATAGCACTCAACAATCAAAATGAGTTCGTTAGACAGGACTGGCAGGGTTTTTTGACTGTATCACGAAGTTTTTTTTCAAATCGTAAAGGTAATCCCAAATGTTTTTTTTTCAAAGACATTTTACAGCAAAAACAAGGATTGTATCAATTTCTATTACAAATAGAGTGCGTTTATAGCATTCAACAAACAAAATGAGTTTGTTAGAACACGGCTGGCAGATTTTTTTAACTGTATCACGAAGTTAATTTTTTATGATATTTTTCGTCATCCCTTATGATATTTTTCAAGGATATTTTGCGGCAAAAATATGTGTTTCATCAATTTCTACTACAAATAGAAGTCATTTTTTAGCATTCAACAATCAGAATGAGTTTGTTAAAACAGGTCTGACATGCTTTATTTAGAACAGGTATGATAGTTTTCAAGGATCTATTGAAGGAAAATATTAGTTTTTATCAATTTTTATTATAAATAGAGAGCATTTACAGCATTCAACAATCAAAATGAATTCGTTAGAACAGGACTAACAGGTTTTTTTGACAGTATCGTGAAGTCAATTTTCTTTAAAAAAATCGTAAGGGCACCTCCGTACGATATTTTTCAAGGATATATATCAGTAAAAATATAAGTTTCATCAATTTCCATTATAAATAGAGTGCATTTAAGGCATTCAACAATCAAAATGCGTTCGTTAGAACAGGACTGACAGGGTTTTTTGACTGTAGCACGAAGTTAATTTTATGTGAAAAATCGTAAGGCTAACCTCGTATGATGTTTTTCACAGACATTTTGCTGGAAAAATATGAGTTTATTTAAGCAATTTAGACAATTATTAAATAATTCTATCAATTTCTAAACAATTAAATCAATTTTAAAACAATTTAATCAATTTAAACAATTTAAACAATTTATTTACCACAAGTGATCCAGCAATAGATTGTATCTCAAGTCAAGTACAATGAACATATTTGAGTATAGCTACTTTTGGGCCCGAATAAGTTCAGCGAATTCTAGGACATCCAATCATCAAGCTATTTTAAAGTGTACAGTAATGCTTAACCTAATTTATTTAACCTAGGGGCATACAAGACTGGTCATGTTTCAATGCTTAATTTATTTACAAAGAAAGAAATAGTTAAAATGAGCCAAATGGGGACAACATATTCAATAAAAATGGTTAGGAGCAAAAGATCTATATTATTATCATGGTAGGTTACCTTATCAAGGTGAGTCGTATCTGAATAAAAGAGAAATTGACTTGAATTACCTTATCTGATTCATATTTCGATAGGATATTTGACTAATATTTCGATAGGAATAAATGTCAATCACATATAACGTGCATTTTTCGCATGCAACAATCAAAATAGAACGGATAGAGTGCATAAATAGAATGCATTTTTAGCATTCAATAATCAAAATGAATTCGTTAGAACAGGACTGACAAGCTTTTTTGACTGTTTCACGAAGTTAATTTTCCTTAAAAAATCGCATGGGTACCTCCTTATGATGTTTTTCAGGGGTATTTTGCAGGAAAAATATGAGTTCTATCCATTTTTTTATAAAAAAGTTCATTTTTTATCATTCAACAATCAAATTGACTTTGTTAAAACAGGACTGACTGGGTTTTTTGACTGTATCATGAAGTTAATTTTCTGTAAAAAAATCTGTAGGGTACCCCATCTTTCTTTCCAATGATATTTTGCAGGAAAAATATGGGTTTTTTCAATTTCTATTACAAATAGAGCGCATTCTTAGCATTCTTCAATCGAAATGAGTTTGTTAGAACAGAACTGACAGGGTTTTTTGATTGTATCACGAAGTCAATTTTCTGTACCAAATCGTGAGGGTACCCCCTAATGATGTTTTTCAAGGATTTTTGCATGAAAATATAAGTTTTATTGATTTCTATTACAAATAGAGTGCATTTTTAGCATTCAACGACCAAAATGAGTTTGTTAAAACTGGACTGACAGGGTTCTTTGACTGTGTCACGAAGGTAATTTTCTGTAAAATATCGTTGGGGTACCCCCTTATGATACTTTTCAAGGACATTTTGCAGCAAAAATATGAGTTTCATCAATTTCTATTACAAATAGAGTGCATTTTCTGAATATTAAAGAATATATTTACACTTTTCTTTGGCGAATTTCAGGAGTAATCTCAGCCAAATTTGTTTTTCAATAAAATAATTTTTGTTGGTAAGTGAAATTTAACAGAGTCCAAGAAAAAAGCGAGGGTGACATATTCTGTAATACATAATTATAACTGAAGTTTGACACTTTAAGTGCGACGTGACCCACCGGTGGTCACTGAGGGAATTTTCATAATGCTGTTGACCGACCAGCAGTCACTAACTCAATTTAGATAAATGCTTAATTGGAAGCTAAATGAAGGCGCGATTCTATTTAATGTTCGTTATTTTCAAAATTGATCTCTAAAATTAACTCTAATTTTAGTTGAATATTGAACTTTAATGTAACCCGCTGCGCTTAAAGTATTAATAAACTCCTCAAAAATTAAAGATGAAAACGTTTGCATCAATTTGTATGCACAAAATGCACAACCTCTTCTGGGTTTTTCCCAGCGCAGGTAACCTGAATCATAAAGTTCGGCCGTGAGGGAGCGCGTTTCCATTGGCAGACCTCAAGAAGGTATGCAGGAAACATTCCTGATAATTCGAAGTTTAGATGAATTGTTTGAAAATTTCTGTACACGGCCGGTCAAAACTGACATGATTCAATATTTTCCTTGAATTAATTTTCCAGATGTGGATGGCAAACAAATATATCCATCCTAATAGTTGACGTGATTAAAATATTCTTGTACTTGTGCATTGGTGAAACTCGTATCACAGATACGGTCATTAAGCGGAAGAAGATGAAGAAAAACGGACACCAAACAAATAAATAAATAATCACACCAATGCATTATTAGGTAAACGAAAGTTATGAAGTTCGATTATATCATACTTTCAAAGAATTCGAAATGGAAATTAACGCTTTGATGTATTTTACCAATGGGTTGTTCATTGATGATGCGTTTTTCATTTTAATTTAATTCTTTGGAGGTGCTATATCAACACATCGTAAAAGACCAAATCATTTATTTCTTCAATATCTGTTCAAAATTACTTGCATTGATGATGGCGGTAAAGTGGCAGTAAAATCACAAAAAATTCACCATGAACATGAGTTATTTGAAGATAAATTCGCTTCTCTTCTCGTTTCCCCAATTTTACGCTACACAATGACCGTATTTTCGTACAGTTCAATATGATAGGAACATCCTTCAATACTCGGTAAACTTCATGTTCTTTGCAGTTCTTTAGCGTTGAAATATCATTTCTTGAAGTTGAAGGAGTTGAAATATCATTTCTTGTATACAGAATGAATCTCTCGGAAAGAGCTAGAAAAAACGAGTAACAAACACCGTTACGCCATCTGCAAAAAAATGTAGTTTCTTTTTGTAACACTGAACGCCAGCGGCTTGTTTATCGCAGTAGCGCCCTTTATTAAATGCGCATCCGGAAACGCCTTGGGTTTTAATAATTTTTTTGGCACACGTCGATGCTCGGGAATTACCCACGGACGACTCCAAAGGAAGTCCGCGGGCATAATATTATTTGGGATATATTTACTTAATAACCTTCTCCAGAGAACGATGAACTATTTTACCTACTTTCATAAACGTTTGTGTGGTTACATCAATATTATACTTATAGATTATATAAAATTAAATCTTAGGTTTTATATTTTATATATTTTATATATAGGTATACAAAATATATGACACTAATTTTAGGAATAAAAATGAGGAAACTGCACACGAAAAAGCCAAGTCTCGCTGCATCGCAGTTAGCCTGGAATTTCCCATTTTTTGCGTCTGGAGAGAACAGGTGATGCTTGAACAGGACGTAGGGTGCAACTAGAACTTGCACGTGTAGAATTTTTTTTTTCAAATCTCTGAAATTGATTTTTTAGTTTTAGAAGTGCAGTTTTTGTCCGTACGGCGGTGGTTTCAGTCTGCCCTGAAGACAAACCTGGTCAAGAAAGATTAAAAATGAACGCTAAAAGCAATTTTAAATTTGACGAGGAAAACACGGCTTGAAAATACAAGCGTTTGATACTCATACGTTTTGCCAGGATACAAAGTAAGTGTTTATTAGACCTTACGCATTCCGCATTTAATCCTATTGATGGTTGGGGTAAAATGTCTCTATACCCTACTTTATTTATCAAGCTGTTTATGATTTTTTCAAGATTGTAGTGATTGAAAACTCCTGAAAACAAATTGAATGAACCAAATGAGTGGATTCGACTACTTTTTCACTAGTTTAAATAAAGAATACTTTAAAGAATGCTTAGAGTTCGTTTAGACATCACAAAAGGCAACCCGATCAATTCTAGAGCAAATAGAATTGGGCATCGAAAATATACTATACCAGAGTCCGTACATAGGATGAAAAAACAATAGAAGTAGGAATGAATAATGCTGCTCATGCGAATAATTGATTCTTGGATTAATTTTGACATCACTCGAAGTAAAGAAGAATCTTCCTCTACTGACGAAATACTTAGTGAAAAACACGTATAATAAATGCCGTTCTAACACAGCTTTGTAAAAAATTTGATGGAATCATCAAAATACTGCATAGTCTCTTCGAATGAATTGGTTCGTATAGTGTAGAAGAGGATGCTGTGATTCTGTCCTGTCTGAACCTGTGTTATGAGTCGACTGATGGAACTGTACTTGTACGAGTTAAAAATTTATTGCAACAAAATACAATGTTTCATAAAACTTCTACAGATTAGTGATTTCGAAATAAAAGTTCAATAAAAGTTATATTAGTTATAAAAGTCATCATCAATAAAAGTTTGGCATAAATTTATTGGCTAATTCTGTGTATTAGAACAAAATACATTGTGATTCTTGCCATTTGTTGTTAAAAATTTTGCCGCTCAACATGATTCAAACGACAAAAACAAAAACACTTTATTTTCAATATTCTAATTAATGAGAATAAAAACAATGGTATTTTAATAACATTGATTCGGTGATATTTTATCACAAGTAACATAGCGATTTTAGCAATTTGTCACGGCATTTTTCGCATTTTAACAATATTGCGTCCGTCTTGTTTTACCATCAAACACACCGCGAGTTTAACAATTTATCACGGCAATTTTAACATTTAACAATATCGTGTCGGTCATACTTTTCCACCAGTAACACGGCCAATTTAACAAGGCGATTTTATAATTTTGACATTTAACAAAATTGTGTCGGTCATACTTTGCCACCAGTCACACAGCAATGTCGTTAACTGATAAAGGATACAAAATTGTCCTGCGTTCTTCGACAAACGTTTCTTTGTTTTTCTAGGTTCATTTCGATTCAGTAATTTTGTACTAATGGATCGGCAATTGATTATGATCTCATGATTTGTTCATCCTCACTGTAACTGTGAGAGTCCGTGTAGGCTTATAAAATAGTGTAATAAAGAGGCCCAGTTGACAGAAGCTCTAAGACAATACAGCAGCTTTTAATAGCTAGATATTGGAAATTAAAAATTTCTTCAAGCTAAGTTACGTTAAGTTTAAGTTTTAGTTTTTAAGACAGTAAAAGAAGATCCGGACGGAAGTGAGAGCAAGATCAGTTTTATCAGAACAGTTTGATCTGTACTTGAATATTGAAATCATTCCCATCTATGGAGATAACCTCCCATTGATGTCGTGATGGAATAAAACGGATCTTACTTGTCAGAGGTAAACGAGCGAGTGAATTTTATCATTATACCCTTTAAGGAAATTCTACCGAAAACAATTTTGATATAACAGATCATTGTCGCAGTGGTCTTTTCAATTACGTTCATCTGAATTAAAATGAGTTGCTTCCGAAACCTTAATTGTTTCTAATTGATGATTTTCTACCTAGGAAGTTCTTTCTCAAGGTGTCATGCGAATATTTCACCCCATCCACGATTGCATTAGATATTAGAAATTAAGTTTCAGAAAGTTGGAAGAGACTGAGACACGTTTTGAGCTGAGCTCATCTACCCTTGTCAGTAAATCTGTATTATAATAATAATGACACCAAGATAAAACAGATAAAAACATACAAGCTCATGCAACCGAAATATTACAATGGAAAACTTATGAGCTACACTTGCTGATATCTCAAGACTGACATTTCACGGGCACTCGAAACAAAAAGGAAACCCAACATTTTATATTTCATGTTTCATTTTGTGAAAATGGGACCAAGCATTTTTTGCCGCCATTAACAGCATGGTTCATCTGCTCTTTTCCAAATCTACACGTTTTTCGAAATCATTAATCTCTGTTCTCGATATCAACATCTTCGTTTGTCTGCTCTTGTTCGAATCTATATTTTCGTCGACATCAGATTTCACTGATTTCACCAGTCGGAATTTATATTTATACCGATGTCAACATATAAATTTATCTGCCCTCGTTTGAATCTAATCGTTTTTCGACATCAGCAATTAATTTCGACAACCCGTGTCCGGATCTAAAACGAAAATTTTATTCTTTTCTCGGTTTTTGTGATCAAACTTACGAACACATTCCTCAAATGCGTGTTATCGAAAGTAACTTTTCGTTTTTCTTTTGTTCTTGAAGAGCATTGAAAACCACGCACAGCCGAAAGGTTTTTTAGAAAAATCAATGAACGATACGCTACCTCTTCAGAACGCAGGCAAATCCTGAAAATTTAAGTAATCAAAACTGTCACAAAGTTATCTAATTATCTATTCTAAATTTTACGTCTCAAAAGGAACCTAGATGCACAAGACACAGAAAAACGCAGAGCATGCTTACTCCTTTAAAATTTGACCGCAACGTGCGTCACCGGTGGCCAACGAGGGGATTTTCATAATGACCAACCAGTAGTCACGAACTCAATTTTCAAAAATACTTAATTCAAACCAAATAAAAGCCCGATCCAGTTAACGTTTGTAGTTTTCAAAATTGCTTACTATTATTGATTTTAAATTCGAGTTGAATATTGAACTTCAGTTTAACCAATTACAGTTAAAGTGTTAATCTTACCTAATAGTTCGTCCATTGCGGCTGGAGAGTCCATCAGCAAGGTTCTAAACAGCAGTCAAGAAAATAAATCAGGTTGTAGACTACGTCCTTTCATTTAAATCTAAGAAAACTGGACATAATATAATTTTAAAATTAATACCCTTCTTAAATTTGGCATTGTGAATTTTTTTCACCATCAGCAACTGATTTCACCCAGCCCTTGTCGATCCGGATCTATATTTCTGTCAATGAAAAAAAACAGACTTCAGCTTATGACACTTACATAAAATCATTCGAGTAGTAATTCATCAATTCAGAAGATTCGAACACTTGTCAGCTGATGCAAGCATTTCACTAATCCCGCCATTTACTGTTTTAGATCTTCAATCAATCTCCCCAATGCATTTCTGTCGAATTATGATCTCGATTTCGTGTGGGCTGACCTATATTCTCTTACTGAAACAATACCCTACAACTCCAGTTCACAAAAAATGTAGTTTACTTCGTGGAACTGGGGGCTGTTCATTATAGTGGGTAAAAAACTAGGTTCTAGAGAAGTTCCTCACACGCAAGAGCATTTATTTTGGCACAGAACTTTGATACGCCTCATGCAACTGAAAGTGCCCCTAAAAATGTAGTTTTAAATATATTTTGATATTTAGTAAGTGAAGAATAATTTTGTTCCTGGGTTTTTATGACCTACATTAAAAAATATTCCCTAAGCTGCATGCACAGCTCGAAAACCCTGTCTTCATAAAAAGTGGGTAAAAACTTGCAAGCAAGGAAAGCCTAAGCCTAAAACTGAAGCACACTGTGATGAAGAAACGTGAAAAGTTTTCAACTTAAAAACTGTAGACATAAAATTACCCCTTCAGCGGAAAATAATTTAAGCAGATACTATCAGAATAGAACGTCCTACAGTCAATTGTCTCACGGAGAAGGAACTTTTGCGCAACAACTACTTTGTATTTAAAAGTTCTTCCCCTGGTGGAATGATGTTTCGACTGCATTCTGAGAATATGCAAATTTTCTTTTTGCATCCACATCGTCCTTACGTCTGTACTCAATAAAAAATCTTCAAGCTGGATTCCACTGCTGCAGAATTTAAGCATGTAAAAGGCATCATAGAAATCTTTGGCTGCGTTGCGGACCAGTTTTGGAACATAACTGTTGCGGTTTAAAATAGAATAAAAAGCAGCATGGCAACAATTCTCTTAACTCGACTGTAAATAAAGAAAATGACTGGTTTCTCACCTCCTATACAGCCTTCATATTTTTTTCTCGAGCATCAGAGTAATGTCCGAACTCTGCAATTTGCTGCAACCACGGTCACAGTTTTCCTTATTGTTCATCCTTTCTTCGTTGCCTAATCCAAATTCGATTAACGCTCATCACTTTCTTAACACAATTCACCAATTTATGCAAAATCAGCATGAGGGCTGGATTCCCGTTTGATAAAATTGGAAGCTGAAGAAAGATTCATTTTTAAATTTTATGAAATGCGAAAAAGTTATTTGAAATGTTTAATCAAATTTTGTGTTTGTATATACATAAATTAATGGCACGGAATAAAATTTCATCAATCAAATTTCATTTAACTTGTTACTCCTTTAATTTTGGTTCTGATTTGTAATTATTCACTCCACTTTTCTTTTTCACCCATTCTCATTCGCTACATTAAGTGAGTGGAATGGGCGTGAGAAGAGGCAGAAATGGAGACATTCGTCTATGAAAAAATTAGATGCTTGTAGAATCCATGTCAAAAATTCAGTCTTAAAAACATTCCAAAATAAAGTGCTCGAATCCTGAAGCTTTCCAATTTGATTAAAACTATCCCCACTGAATGATATGAATGCCAAAATTTTTATAAATGTCATTTAAAAAACAGTTAATTAGCGGTCTCAGTCTCAAAGAAGAAGCAAGCAAGAAATACATCCTTTGCCTCCTATTCGTTGGTGCAGTGCCAACCAACAAGAATTTACATACTTTCAAATATTCCTTGAGGCATTTTTTGTGTTTAATTAAAATATGATTGAAAAAGTTGATAAATATGAACTCCTACTCGATAAGAATTTAGAAACTCTAAAATTTTTTTAAAGCAAATTTTGGATTCGATTAAAACATTATTTAAAGAATGGAATATAAGCTTCCAGCCAATAAGAATTTAGATGCGGAAAAATTTTTCTTGACGTATATAATAGGTTCAGTTAGAACATGATAATCAAAATAAAATTATGATCACCCAGCCGATAAGAACGTAGACGTTTTTAAATTTTCTTGAAACATATTTTGGATGAAATTTAAGCTTAATAGAAAACATAAAAAGCACATACAATTCCCCTACGGGACGAAATACATGAAGAACATTACTACCATACACTATTAATTATAACGAACACATTTGAGCTTAGGCATGTAGTGAACCAACAGCACACGTAGCCAGGCCTGACGAAATTTTAATTTCACATTTAAATTTCATATTTTTAATTTCATACCAATTCCGCATTTTTAATATCACAGAAATTCATTATCATTAACACAAACACTTTCGTAGCTTTAATCACCAATTTCATTAATAAAACCCTGAACATTGTTGAAAATATTGCGTAAGTAGTTTTCACCGAAACGCTGTTCCGATTTCCACCCGTGCGATATGGCAACACCGCCACACTCCATCTTAGAAGCTTCACTTTCATACTCGCACTCACGGAGCCCAGACCACCAGCTTTCTCGTGCTTCGGGTGAGATCTCGAACGTCCTTTTCATCAGTGAGAGTATGTTTTTTGTTCTGTGTAGTTAAATTAGGATCACTTAATTTCGTAAAATTTCGAGTGTCCTTTTTTAATCCAGTGAGAGTGTATGTTTTGTGTTCTGTGTAATTAAATTAGGATCACTTAATTTCGTAGAATTTCGAGTGTCCCTTTTAATCCAGTGAGAGTGTATGTTTTGTGTTCTGTGTAATTAAATTAGGATCACTTAATTTCGTGAAATTTCGAGTGTCCTTTTTAATCCAGTGAAAGTGTATGTTATGTGTCCTGCTAAGTTAAATTGGGCAACTGTTACGAGTCACCACTCTTGGGTATTAAACCCAATCTTGCAAGGTCTTTTGTGATTTTTCTAATTATAGTAGACTAAGTTTTATGTAGGAATTATGGTGATCTTCCCACGACAGTGAATTAAGCCTTAGTTTTTAGAAAGGATGTTTTAAGTTTTTGTGAGCTATTAATTGCTCGAACTAAGTAGTTACGACTCAGACTGCTTTAAATAATCTTTGTGTTTGTGAGTTAGGTTTAGAATTTTCATATTCATAGAGTTATTTGACCACATAGAAA
>JACJUY010010181.1:43601-53790 GCA_014220935.1 Platorchestia sp. MABIK
ATGACAATACCACATGACAATACCACATGACAATACCACATGGCAATACCATATGACAGTATCATATGACAATATCTATCATACGACCATATCTATCATACGACCATATCTATCATACGACCATATCTATCATACGACCATATCTATCATACGACAATATCTATCACACGACAATATCTATCACACGACAATATCTATCACACGACAATATCTATCACACGACAATATCTATCATGTGACCATATCTATCATATGACAATATCTATCATATGACTATATCATTTGAAAATATATGACAATATCATACCAAAGCTTGATAGAACAGTGGCGCACATGAGATACCTCAACGAGTTAGAGCACTTTGATATTTTATCACGGAAGAATTATCATGAAAATACTTAAATAAACACGATTCTAGGTACCTATTTTTAAATATGTAGAGAGCAGGAGAATGATTACCAAAGCATATCACTACCTTTCGAAGGCAATCAGCTCTACCAAGGTCCTAAATTCCGGTAGTAAAAAAATATTGAATTCAAAATATCGCAGAGCTAAACTGAATAAAATCGTGGTTGGTTTCGCATTTCCCACGCTAAATCATCGTACTAGTTACCTTAGCATGGGAAATTAGTTACGAGTTAGCTCACTCCAGCTATTTCTGTTCACAGAGGACCCGCTGTGTAAATGAGGAACTTAGGAAATGCTTCTGAAAGTTAAGTGCATTTGGTGCCCGAAAGTTTTGTTTTTTGCTGAAAACCACAAAGCTCACACATCCAATCGATGACGCGAAGAGCTAAATCGATGACAAATGTGTCGCACACTGATGTGACGCAAAAAATAAACAGTTTTTATAAATTAGGGAACTTTTGTGATGAAATAATAAATCAGCACCTTAGAGTGACACCCAATAAGCTTTCGTATGATCATATCTCTCTCCATACTTTGTGAAAGATCAAGTAGGAGTAGCAGGAAAATCCCCTTTTTAATCGCAATCAATGGCTCACAAAGAACGGGGGCTCATTACATCATAATTAAATGTTTTCATTAGGCAGTAACATTAAAATTCTTAACTCCAGATACAAAGTAACGGGTAAAAGATATAAATAGGACTATTTCACTCAGGAATGGAAATTTGGACGAAAATCACAGAATGTGCATTAAAATCGGTGCAAATGTGAACTGCCACTGTGTATGTGTGCTTGCTCACTGGGCATAAACATTAATAAATAAAAAAGGTGGAATAATACTAAAAACTATACATAAAGTCGTTAACATAGGTTTTTATCACATGGTTGCCAGGGTGTACTCGCAATTCAAGCCTTAGTTACAGCAGTTACAAATAAAATTACACTCACTGGTGGTGTACGCATTATCAATAACTACACCAAGTTTCAAAGGTAACATTCGCTTATCGTCTTCCACATATTAAAATATTCAAAACTTCTCAAGGTTCGAGAGACTTTGGTTCTTCTCAACAAAAACTACGCACATGAAAGAAATCTAAGAAGCGTATAATGGACTAAAACAACAAGGGAGCACAAACGAAAGGCAGTCCAAGGAAAGATTGTTATTTTTAAGCATGGAGTAAAATCGTTCATAACTTTCCAGCTCCAAGAAAATTGAGATGTCGACGCCAGTCGACAAAATATTTCCGAAAGGAAGTTTTAAACCGCGAGAGTACCTCAAAACAGAGCTGGAGAATGTATTTTATGATACAAAAAGATGGATCTATTAGATTATTTACCCTTTATCTTTCCATCATTCATTTCAATAATTCCATAAACTGTTGCTACAATTTGGAGAAATTTAACTATCTACTACATGAAAGACTGCTAAGCCTTGACGCAGAGATAATTGGCAAGAAGTTTAAGCGCCGCTATTTTCAAGAGATAACTTCAGAAGCGGATTATAACTTCTGCTACCACCATCATCTAAACAAAGCCTTAGAGAAAACATTTACTCCAAAAGATTCTTTTATCGACTGTAAAACCAGAAGACTACTTTTGAACACTATGATCTAGAGAGCCTACAGAAGAAAGATACCCTTGGATTTCAAACACACTAAACGTTGTCCCTTTTTCTAACCGATCATGTACAAACACACTAAACGTTGTCCCTTTTTCTAACCGATCATGTACAAATACACTAAGCGTTGTCCCTTTTCAAACCGATGATGTACAAACACACTAAACGTTGTCCCTTTTCACACCGATGATGTAGCATTGCCCAATGCGACTCCGAGCCTCTTCAGTGTACTTTGCGTTCACTCGTCAATGTTGATGCCAGCATACCGCAGCATGCCAATGCGGTGCAGGAAAGCGTGGACGTACGATGTGTAGTCAGCCTTATATTTAGGGTAGTGTCCAACGTGGCCCGACTCGTGGAAAACCCGAGCGTACACCTGAAATAATCGATACTTATTATAATTAATATGTTTAAAATGTTTATTACAATTTGTGTAATTTAAACATTACTATAATTATTATAATATGTAATATTTGTAATCACATGCAATGGAATATTGGAAACGAAATTACAGAGTACATGATCATTAACGCCAAAATGAAGATATCGTTTAGAATGAACATCCGAGTTTTGTTATTTTATTTGAAACTCAAGAGAGTGTGTGTACTCCAACCCCCATGTCAGGATATGGTTAACAGATAAAACTGACTTCGGTTGATCAAAACGAAAAAAGAATTGCATTGATATTAACAGGCCTTTTGGGGAACAAAAGTAATTTGCTCACTAGAATTTAAACTCTTTATATACGTACAGTTTTTGATTTGTCATTTGACGAATAACATAATAAGACAAGGAAGAAAAATCCTTTTGTGGATGATGGTTCGAAAACATTTATTCATTCTCCCATATTACTTTGTGCCATAATGACTACAATATAAATTAAATTACTGCGGATAGAAAGCTTGTTCCAATTTATTAGGAAGGAAAACATTCAAGAGAAAGGAATCTTTGGTTAAACTACTTTCAATTAAGTTAAACTGAAGTTCAATGTTTAGCTCAAATTTAAAGTCAAAGTGATAAGCAATTTTACAAATACCAAACATTAACTGGATCCATTAGAGATGATTAATTTTTGAAAACCGTTAAAAATTTCCAAACGACCATCGTATCGCAAGCAACGCGTAAAGAACACATTGCCAGTGTCACAGAAATTGAAAGTGGTTACATTTTCCTAGTCGACTTCGTTAAATAAACGCAAATGTACACTTTTTTCGTGTGGTGTCCAAGAATGAAACGTTCCTAGCACACTTCCCAATATACGGTAAAACCTACAGAAATTAACATGTCCAATAAGGTAAAATAAGTTTCCGCATTAACAAACCATTATTAGCATACCCCCATCGAAGCCAAACTTGCTCTCGTAGCACACTTCTCAATTAACGGTAAAAACTACGCAAACGAAAATTTTCAATACATCATCAGCATACCCACATCTCACATTTCCAGTATAGGGTGAAAAGTCAAAGCATACTCACATCGAAGCCAAACTTGTGCCACCAGTTGGCGAGGTTGGTGGTGATTTCAGCGGCGGAGACGGCGTCAGCTCGGGAGTAGAAGAAGAGAGCGGGGGCGCGGCAGTAGTTCTTGTGGTACATGTCCTGAGTTTTGACGTAGTGCCGCGTTGCTGCGTCGTACCGCACGCCCAGGAACCAACTGCGCACAACAGGCGGGATGCTTGAGTGATTGATTAGTTGAGGGATTGATTGACTTACTGGTTAATTTATTGGTACATGGATTTTTTGGTTGATTTATTGGTTGGTTGGTTGATTGATTGATTGGTTGATTGATTGCTAGATTGGTAAATGGATTGACTGATTGGTTAATTGGATGATTGATTAGTTGGTTAAGAATTAAGAGTTTTTAGTTAAATAATTTTTGGATTGAGGTTCACTCTTTAAAATCCGAAAGCATCATTCCAGCTTTTGTTAAAAACCCGCCTCGGTTTATTTCGTTTGTTATTGAATTTGCATCCTAATATGCTCTTCGCAGTATACATTTACGCATGGGTTATTTACCGATCTTATGACGGTTGTTGCAAATACGATGTTGCGGGATAGTTCCAATGACAATATATGGTGGTTACAATTACAATAACGTGGGTTTCAATAACAATAACGGAGTTTGCATTAACGCTAACTTGAGCAAATAATACAGACGCTAAAGGGCTTAACACCAACGCCTCAACTCAACACTACACAATGGTAGGAACCCGAGAAATCACCAGGAGCGAATTTGTTAATGTAATGTTGATTTTAGTATTATTAATAGGATGGTATTGAAAGTTCATTAGATAATCAAATGGCCGGCAACACATTTTTCCCTTCAAGTCTCTTAATGGCAAATTAATATCGCCAATTATTCAAGCATTAAATTATAATTATTTTGCGGATGAATAAATTTTCACTCGAAGACAACAAATGAGTGTTAAAAAATCTTTGTATTTGCCGAACCTTATATTATTTAGCAGGTGGCAGCAAGCGCTACTACCTATTGTACAATTCAGGTAGCAAGGACGCTTCAAAAGTATCAGTTTTGGACAATGAACTAAAATTTCTACGTTTGGCGATTTTTCAAACGAACTTTTTCATGTGATACTAGAATGAAGTAATTCTCACTAATGAAGACCACTCATGAATCGAAAAAATTGTATATAGGTGCTTGTTTCGAAGACCATGGTTTTTCATCAAGAAACAAACAAACCAATGATTTTCTTGGAGGAACGCCCTTTGCTGTATCGCTTGTGGTAAATACCTTATTTAAATTTTTCAAAAACTTCGCGCTTTCCTATGGGTGCTCCTGTAACTAAACCCTTATTCAATTGAAACCTGATCCTGAAACAAAAACGTAAAATATCATTCATTTAACACTCTGACAGCAACGAGCACCACCGGTGGCCACGGAAGGGATTTTCATAATGCTATTGACCTACCAGTAGTGAGCAAACTCAATTTTTACGCTACTTAATAAAAGCTAAATAAAGGCATGATCTAGTTAATGTTTGCGATTTTCTACATTGCTTACTACAATTGACCTCAAATTTGAGTTGAATATGGAACTTCAGTTTAACCAATTTCGGTCAAAGTGTTAAAGCCTGAAATAGAGTAAGTTGACTCACTCTAAGGCATTCATGATTTTAATTTGAAGGATTCTGTTGTCGGTGACAGAGCGCGACACTCCCTCCTTGAGACCTGGCAGATCACACGGACTGTCCCACACTTGGCCGACAAACCGCGGCCTGATGCCAAGGTAACGGTCTTCGTGGGCCTCCATCTGCGTACACAAACACAATTATGTAACTGATGTGGGAACAAAAAACATTTTTGAGGTCACCCAATGATTGAAATGAGAGTTTGTGTAAATAAGAATGGAATCTGTGAAGATCGGACTAGAATCGCTGAAAATAGGACGAGAATTGATAAAAATTGGACGAGAATTGATAAAAATTAGACGAGAACTGATAAAAATTAGACGAGAATCGATAAAAATCAGACGAGAATCGATAAAAATTAGACGAGAATCGATAAAAATTAGACGAGAATCGATAAAAATTAGACGAGCATCGATCTAAATTAGACGAGAATCGATAAAAATTGAACGAGAATCGATGAAAATTAGACAAGAATCGATGAATATTTGACAAGAATCGATGAATATTTGACAAGAATCGAAAAAAATGACATGAATCGATAATAATTTGATAAGAATCGGTAAAAATTTGACAAGAATCAATAAAAATAGAACGAGAATTGTTAAGATAGGTCGAGGATTAATAAAAATAGCACGATTATCAATTAAAATAAGACGAGAATGAGAATCATTGAAAACAACAAGAGAATCAATGAAAAATAGGACAAGAATCAACGAAAAATAGAACAAGAATCAATAAAAAATAGGACGAGAATCAATAAAAAATGGGACAAGAATCAGTAAAAAAAGTAGAATGCAATAAAATTTTTCAAGTCAGCTTCAGCCTCCCGAACCACAACAAAGGTTTTGCAAAGAGAAGATAAGGCAGGCACCATTAAGTATGGAGCATGGGAATCTATGCGCAAGGTGTGTTCCCACACAAGAACCGCTGCACACAAAAACAGTGAGTTGAGAAAGAAGTTCATGAAACAAGATAGAAGTTGAAGACGAAAGTAGTTGGTGCTGAAAAACCGGATACCAGTGAACCAAAAAAAAACACGGTGTGTAACAAAACAAAAAAACAAATCCATTTCCACAAAAGGATGGTCTGCTTAACCCTATGCTCGCGAAACCTCACATCTTCCCGTTGAAGCTCTAATTCGCACGAAGGGATGACCGACGAACAACATTTTTTACGAAAACCGAACGAAGGAAAATAGAACGGAAATCGGATCTATTCCAGATGTGCTCCGCCACTAACGCAAAAAGTACATGCGCAAAAAGTTGAGCCCGGACGCTTTTTGCCAGCTTCAATTTGATGCACGCACGCCACATTGACCTATTTCTCATGTCAAGACATTTGAATATTTAAACGCACGTCACAAAAACATTTTCTTTTTCGCCTCTAGGCTCATTTTGTCCGTACATTTTATACGTTCGAACGTAAAACCTCGAATGAACTTTCTGACGATTTTAAATAATTAATTATTAGTAATGTTTTATTAAATCATTAATGATATGTCCCAATTTCACACTCTTCAATGAAAACTAAACATATAAGTTGCATTTCCTCTTTTTTATAATCTTTTTTGGGTGGCGGGGATTGACTTTTCGGCGGGGCTTATCAGGAAAATATCCCGGAAATCAATCAAAAATGAAACAAAAATCAATGAACATGAAACGCTGACAAACTACAGAAATATCATTTTCGATCCCTGAAAATGATTTAACTAACTACAAATAAGGCTAAGCGGATAGAAAAAACAGTTACCATTGAAACAGAACTGAAACAGCTCTGAAACCTAAGTATCAAAATCACGCCCACTACAGGAAAATTTACTGCGGCATTCCCAGAGAAAAGGAGACCAATTGACAGGAGTATGATAACAGTCAAACCGGATGGTGGTACGAGAAAGTGAAAGTTGTCTTAACGCAACACCAGGCAACGCATTGACGGCTACGATTTCATTGTAGACTTCCGACAAGGAAATTCATAGTCGTCATGCTTGTTTCCCAAGTAAAATCAATGAGTTGACTACGTTTTGTGACACGTGTTTCACTGGGTAAAGCTCGCAATTACGGGCCGGTAAAAATGAACGGCATTTCATTTAAATCATTTCATAACCTTTTTCAGTACAGATTTGAGCGTACTACGTAAAATATTATCCTCCTATTACGCTATTCATACTTCTCAGAAATTATAGGAATGTATTCAAACACTGAAGTCGGTTTTTCCACACCACAATATATAACCTAATCTAAGCGACCGTAGCAACCGCACAAGCGTAGTCAACGTGCGAAACATCTACTAAATACTGTGCACCAGTCATACATAAATATTGCATATTTTTTACCTTTGTCATAACCTCCATGAATCCGTAGGCTCCAACACTCATGCCGTGAATGAAGAGCTTGTGCCAGTGGGTGTGTTCCAATAAATATTCCAGCACTTCTCTCGCTGCTTTCTGGAAGGTAAACAACAACCGGTTAGGCTATGGTATTCCATGAAATCGGTAACTACGAGAACAATTTTTTAAGCGTCACCGAACTACAGGCTTTGGTCAAACGAAGGAAGAACATAGCCCAACTAAAACACGATTTTGCAATTGAGCTTCGTTCAAAAGTAAATCCCCACAGGGATGTCAATTTTGAAAATAAATATGAAAGTGAATTTTGAGAATCCTGCTGCAACGTTTATGAAATTACTCCTCCGGTGAGTATTTTCAGCTTTTATTCATTTCACTACAATGAATTATAAAAATAAATCATTTCCACTAGTAAATTCTGTCTCAAAACTCTAAAATTCTCTTTGTCATTTATGCCACAATTTTATTGACCTACAAGTTAAATCTTATGAAGTACCTCCAAATCTTGCTTCAGTAACACGAACAACGCTTAGCATGTTATTTATTTGGTTCGTTTTTGGTATTTAATTAGTTTCGAAATGAGAAATTTTGCTTTCAGGGTAGAGACCCTGACTCTAACTGTTCAATCGACAAGAAACGATCTCACTTTTCCAAAAAAAAAGAAGCTTAGGCTATTTTTGTCAAAAACCATGTTATTAATTGGGATGCTAATTGTGACTAATCATTAATATTTAGACTGAACTCTTTCAAAGACCGAAAAACTTTAAATTATGCTAATGAAATAATACAAGAAGCTAACTGTAAAAAATAGAGCCCCAAATTGCAAGAGAACCGCCAAAATTTCAGTTTAACCCGTCGCGTTCAACGTTTAACCATCGCGGTTTAACACGTTACTTGCGATACGACCCAACGGTGGGTCGTGTTATGTTTTTCCTGCTGAGAAATGACCCATCGATGGGTCGTTTGAAAAAGTTTTAACAATCTGTTAAAATTAGTGGTATTTAATGGACCCACTTAATGTTTGGTATTTATAAAATTTCTCACAACTCGTGAATTTTAATTCAAGTTGAATACTGAACTTCAGTTTAACCCATCGCAGTGAAGAAAGCTAGAATTTTGGTGTTTACGTACTTGAGCACGAGCTTCAGGTCGCAGCAGGTCGAGAGGAGTGATTTTGACTCTGAGCACATCAAAACCAAGGTCTGTGTAGAGTCTCGTGTACTTCTTAACGTGCTTGTCTTCCGCCATCAGCCACGGGTACAGCAACACCAGCGGCCTCAAATTCTGGAATCCAGAAAAAAATTAGTTCATATCAACATTATCAACGTTGATATCAAGTACAGTTTGATAAAAAAACTTTTGTGTTGCAAATAAATTCTAGAACCAGATCTAGCTTGACATTACCGCGCTACGTACTCTTCAAGAATACAAAGTTTAGTTTTATTTTGTCTACTAAAATGATGTGAATAACGTTATGCACACAAACAAAAATTAATCGACCGTGGCCAACCAACAAAATATTTTGAAAACGTACCTCGAATTCTTTCTCCCGCGCAGCAACACAGGGATCGTCCTCATTAAGGGGCGATATCAGTGCCATGTATTTCGAAAGTTTATCTATTTTAACTTTTCTCTGGTAACTGTAAGTTGAGAGAGGGCTTGTATTTGTGTCTGAATTGCGAAATCTTCTAACATCGAGTTTAGGAAGGTGCTCCATACATATAGGATCTGAACCAAAAACCCCGGGCATTTTAGGAACAGACCGAATTTGGATTGGTTTGCCATCTCGGCCGATTATAATGCCAGCTTGGCCGAGCTCTGAAGGGGGAGGTTCTTGGACGACTTTTGGATGATCGTAGTCTTCATCGAAAATTGGGCGTGGGGCTGGAGCAGGACTGAATGCCTGCTTAAATGGGACTGTTGAGTTGTATTGCACTCGTGACGGGGAACTCGTGCGACTGTGAACAACTTTTGGCTGAAGATTAGAAGGGTCTCCTTGAGAAACTTTGTAGAAAATTCCACGAGAGCACGGTACCTGAAAGTGAAAAAATTAATCAGGTTTCCGTAACATGCTACTAAACAAGATCTGCATTATAGATCATAAGTTATTTTTTAAGCTTCCTCAACCACAACAAAGGCGTTCCCAAAAGAGGAAAGGGGAAGGCGCCATATAGAACGGAATTAAGAAAACGGATCATCGATACACTAGGTGTGTCACTGCACCCAGTGCATAGAAGCAGAAGGAATGAAAAAAGAAAAATTTTCATACAGGAAAATTAAATTTCAAAAAGGAATTAGTAGGAAATAAATCTGATTGCAGTAAACCGAAAAAAAATCTGCAGGAAAGCAAATGCTGCGTAGGACCTCACGTTTCGCCCTGGGAGCGCTAATTTTGGTAGATAGAATAGTTGTTCTCAAAAAGCAAAAAAAAGAGTACAAAAAGCCAAATGTTATCGATTAGTGTCACCTTCAAACGTTAATTCACACGAATAGTTCTTACTTTAATTGTGAATATAACGATAAAATACAATGTATTATTTGATGACGAGAATACATATTTCAGTTGAATAATTTTGAATACAGAGATCAAAAACAATGTATTATTTAATGCAATAATAAAATACTTAGGTAGGACACATGTTATTTCATAGGTAGGACACATGTTATTTCAT
>JACJUY010010182.1:10181-30016 GCA_014220935.1 Platorchestia sp. MABIK
GTAGCGCACACATATATAGCGACGAGCGGCATACATATGTGCTCTGTAGGCTGAGTAGCGCACATATATAGCGACGAGCGGCATACATATGTGCTCTGTAGGCTGAGTGGCACACATATATAGCGACGAGCGGCATACTTATATACTCTGTAGGCGCGTCTTGCGCTCGTCGCTTTGTGTGGCCGGATGAGAGTAATTTCATAGTCGTTGGTTGCAAGTTTCTTATTCCAGAGTGCTTTCCAATTGGTTGACTTTAGGTTTCATACTTCAGTTACGCTCACAATTGTGAGACTCAATTGAATATAAAGAATACGGGATTCTTTCGAGTGAAGAGACGGATGAAAGTAATTTCCAATTGGTTAGCTTGAGGTTTCTTATTTCAGTTACGCTCACATTGGGACACTCAATTAAATTCAAACAGTTTATGATTCTTTGAAGTGAAGAGTTGTCTTTTTTTCTGGTCAGGCAAAAAATGTTGTGGTTCGGAAACATTTTATGCTTGTTTTTTGTCATGTAACACATGTAGTTTTCAGGAATATGGAACATGACTTGGTGTCTAATCATACCTAATATAATTAGAATGTAGGCTATCACGGTCTTTAAAATCTTTTTTGAGGAAGATAAGAAATATTTCACCCACAAGCACAGAATTAGAAAAACCCAATTTTTCTCCGAATTATAACCACCACACAAATCACAATCAATTATTATTTTTACAATCACTTTATTTTATTTCTTCAATTATTATGATTGAGAAGATTTTTGAGTAATTCTACGCCCGTGATGGTTGACGACTTGAAAAAATGAGATAGTTTACTCTGACCGCTAATTTCAAAACTACAGCAGCAAGAACAAGCCTCGCAACAACTACGGTGCTTTCCCAGTATGTTTGCTCTGTACGTAAATACCTGTCCATCAGCATTCAGTTCGCGCGGTTTGAATTACCCAATAATATTTCCAGCCTAAACTGAATTCAAATATCGATCAAAGTTAAGAAGCTGTCATGGACGGTAAGGTTGGAAGATTAAAGAAAAGTTACGGACTATCAATGTAAAAGTAGAAATTAGGCGTCTCTTGAAAAGGGTTATTAATAATACAAAATAAATTTACATAATATATTTCATATTGAAATTTATAATATGACGTAAAATTTAAATAATATATTTTATATTAATATTGATAATATGATATACAAGTATAAAATATGACAAATCAGAATTCGGGTTCAAATTTGGCGCCGAAGAGGCGGCACCACCGAACCCCCGTCTTAAGATGCAACTGAAGCGAGAAATATTGCTGAGGGAATTACACTGTATATGTTGCTGGGCTTCAGCTTGTGGGCACACTGTTTTCATTCCAAAGTGCCACCCCTGTGTTCTGTATTTTCTCAAAGTACCATAATACCATCAGTTGTGCTTGAAGCCAATAAAAAGTTCTTCATGATGAAAAGAGGGAAATTTTGCAAAATTGCATTCATAAAAAACATAGTTTAACATCAATTTGTCTTAAATGCGCGCTAATTCATTACTGAAATAAGTATGAGAGACGATGGAATGAATTTTGACCGAGGGCTCATATTATTTCTTCATGATATTTTGTCCCCTAAAATCGTAATATAATCGGACGACTCCATAAAAATTCAGAGCCATTAATATTATTATTAAATTGAATTTTAAGGCATTTTGCCTTTATGTTTGCCACAATGGACAGAATTAACAAACACCTTTTCAAAAATGACGCTTGCGTCACTCTGCTGCTGTGTTAATGGATTAAAGCAATCAACACACGGGCTTAATTCAACATGCGAGTCATGAATACCACCAGAGAAGGAGGGTCTATGTCCACCTGTCTTTATGTTCAAGTTGGAAAAAAATATCCGCTTCATATTATTTCCACACCCAACGCTCAAACTTTAAACAGATTTTCTTGTTTTCCCACAACCGATTTTCTTCAACAATATCTGAACAATATTTCTACAGTAATTACGCTGGTGGTCCTAGCTTCGAGCCTTTTATTTGACACTACTGTAAAGCGAACAACTGAAAAAATTATAAAAGCATCAAGTGGACCTCACAATATTGCTGACGTCGACATTAGAGACCCAAAGCTCACTCTTAGATCCTCTCTGATGGACACACAAAAGCTGTCGATAATCCGACGCGGTGTCCAGTTCGGCGCTGAACCCACACAGCTGGACGGATTAATACAGCCCTGTTTGAAGCTGTGTTAAGTCTGTCCTGCCCAGAGGCGAGTCTGTTTGACGTCTGTATTATGCACCGACTTGTTCAGGAGTTGTATATTGTGTGTGATCCGAGAATGTGTGTCTGTGTAGCAATGTGTAGCTTCTACTGCACCTGTTTCTTGGGCTGTGCGGTGACGACACGCAAAGCTGTTTCTTGAAAACACGGTGAGCAAAAGTATTTTGATTGTTTGATGATTCATTTCAGTGTAATTGATTTGATACATGCTCGTAAAATAATAAATTAGAATTAATTTGGTTGAACGCTCCAATTTAAGGTATGGATGCGCTAATTCACAGCCGTGCGGAACTGGGCAGCTGTTTTTTTGTAAGTTGGATTTGTCGAACAAATATTAAGTAAAGGATTTACTCATCCCGCTTAAATCCGAAAACAGACCGATTTGTATCTCGGCGTCACAACCTGTACCTGGATAGTGTACTCTCTTACACAAGTAGTGTGCTCTGCTTAGTAGAAATTGAACATACTGTCTTCCAGAGTCATAGTCTACTGTCTAACAAAGAGATTGTGTTCTCTTGGATAGATAGTGAAGTCTCTTGCAAGGATAATGTACTCTTATATAAATAATTTCCGCTCTTAAAGTATGCCAGCAACATAAATGTAGCGCAAATATACCTTCTGCAGGTTTTATTCAGAGACCTACACTTTTCTCATCCACACCTCGGGTATGGATGAGTGGTGTCCATTATAACTTCTTATTACTGTAACCCTGTGCATTATAACTTCATTATAACTTCTTATTACTGTAACCCTGTGCATTATAACTTCATCATAACTTCTTATTACTGTAACCCTGTGAGTAGAGAAAAAACTGGATACCACAATACTAGAAACAATGCGATGTCATTTATTTGTTTCTTATTTGTTAATTTCGGGAAAGTTTGTTAGTATATTTTGACTTGCAAAAGCGGCAAAAACTGATAATATGAACAAAAAATGTTGACGATGAGAATTGCTGGTAAAAATGCACCAATATTTGAAATAACACGCAAGCAACTCCTCGCAAAAATGCTGAGTGGCCATATATATATAGTTAGAGATTTTATTTCAATGGTCCAAAATTTATTCAACGATTGTTCTTGGTTTTCCTTAGTGTGTTCATTCTTCCTTAGTGTGTTCATTCTTCCTTAGTGTGTTCATTCTTCCTTAGTGTGTTCATTCTTCCTTAGTGTGTTTCCTTAGTGTGTTCATTCTTCCTTAGTGTGTTCATTCTTCCTTAGTGTGTTCATTCTTCCTTAGTGTGTTCATTCTTCCTTAGTGTGTTTCCTTAGTGTGTTCATTCTTCCTTAGTGTGTTCATTCTTCAAAGTAGGTCTTAAAGTGCATCTCTGCCTGACGAACGATACTCGGAGTGATCCGAGCGTTTCTTTCCTAAAAAGGAAGAACGCTAATGGACTATTACTAATAGCAATGTCTTCTTTGAATAAGACTCAGCGCCGCAATTTTGCTGTGGCAGTTACAGAATGGCTCAATGCTTTGCACCCTGTTGTGTTTCAGCAAGTGATTAAAGATCGTGGGTAATGCTCAGCACGAATTAGATGAATTAGTATCAGTTTCCCGACCGGTAACTAAGATGTTCCATTAAGATAAAAGGAGACACCATTCAACATCGAGTTTAGGGAACTGAGAATCTATGCACAATATCTTAAAGTGCATCAGGAACTCAACGATCCCTAAAAATGCGAGCGATACAGATGCCCTTTAGGAATGATTTAAATCAATGTTTTGCCGTTTGAAAAGTCTAACTATGCACAAAATAGCAAGGATAGTCACTTTTAAATAGCAAAAGCACATTTTTTTAACTGTATGAAATAACTTTGTGTTTCCTCAGATGCTGAAGATGATCCTTGTGGTCGAACGTTCATCTTTCGTGTAGATTCTTAGTTGTCCTGGCATATTAAACTCGCCAAGAAATAATGTCTATTTTAAAAGTGCTATTCCTTGCTATTTTATTGATTCCTATAGATATTTATCGTATCCGAGTCGTGTTTTTGGAATAAACAACATTATTTTTGAGCTATGGCGGTTACTTATCAGATCCTATCGAATCAGATCCTCGAAGCAGATCCAAATCACTGCTAATAAACCGCAACTAAAACCAAGGAAGAAAATGGCAGCCTGCGATGAAGCGAAGCCGTGCGGGAGAGCACAACCGCACGCCGGGCTTCACCTAATCTCAGGCTGCCATTTTCTTCTCTGGGTTTTAGTTTCGGTTTTATAAGCAGTGATTTGTATCTGCCTTCATACCAGAGCTTAGAAATAACTTTGTTTGTTCGAAGAATGCAATTCAAAAACAACAAATGCCAATAGCACAACTGGGCTGCTGTACTGTCACGCTACCCACGTCGAGTAGCGTGACTGCGAGGGATCGAACGCTCTCCAGCGTTGCCAAATTTCTTTTTTCGGTCGAAAAACCAATGGGTGTTTTTACTCCGAATGAAATTTGGTATGAAAGCTCTTCTCACCGGCTGCGTGCTCTTCGTAGTCAATATTTTGTTCGAAAAATAATAAATTTAAAATATTTTGACAATAAGATATAATTTTGGCAATTTTAAAAAAGGATTATCGTGCCAATCTTGTATCAATTGGGTCTGAATTTCATAGCGTCATTTGAGTGACGTCACCAACGCGTAAATCACAAAATCTAATTTACCGCCTGCCCTGTTTTTTCGAACGGAGGTATGTGATGAAAAGGAATTATTTCGTAGTCTTTTTTTTTGCCTTGTGCCATTATGCGTCTGCTATGAAATGTGTTTTGCAAATTTACTACGAACTTGTAAGCATACTGAACCTATACATGATTAATTCATACTCCATGTCTTAACAACATACTGATTTTCTCTGTTCTGATATAATTTGCGAAGAGGTGTTGTGGGAAAGTTCCAAAGAATGAGCGAACACAAAATGAACAAATATTTTCCCAAAATTAAAAAGAAAATGAATTATTCCACAGCACTTTAGCTCACGCGGGCAAACAATTCTTGCAAGCAGTTGCGTCTGAGTAAGCAGTTCTTGAATAAATGCACACAAACTAGTCACAGCCTTACACAAATTTCTCAAGCTAATTTTGTAAGAATATAATGAGCAATAATTACACAACAGCTTTAAGTTGGAAGGGAAAAGAGTGGGCGCATTAAAGTTGGAGAGCAATGGAGCAGAGAGCGGCTTGTGACAGAGACGGATAATGGAGGGGAGCCCGAGCCCTCTTCTGCCCTCTCTCTCCCCTCCCTCTCCCTGTCCCACTCTTTCTTCTCCCCTCAGCCTCTTCATCTTCTCTTTTTACTTCTATAATGAGGTAACTCATCTTCTCTTTTCACTTCTCTTTTTACTTCTATAATGAGGTAACTCATCTTCTCTTTTCACTTCACTTTTTACCACAATGATGAGGTAACTCATCTTCTCTTTCCCTTGAATTCAAGAGTTATTTCCATGAACTTATGCCTCTACACAGAGAACGCTCTAGGTTTATTTTCCAGTACTGCGAGCAGCGGGTCCTTAAATGACCCGCAGTCACTAGACACAGTTCGCTGTTACATTCCTTGTTTTTTGACTTTGTTATTCCTTGCTGTTTACATAATTCTACATCATTTACGTTATTGCTATGTTATTCCTTGTTATTTATGTAGTTCTACATTATTTCCGTTATTGCTATGTTATTCCTTGTTATTTGTATTATTGCTAAGTTATTCCTCGTTATATCTGCTCTTCTATGTTATCTGCATTATTGCTATGTTCCACATTTTGTGCGGCGTTTGCTCGAGTGTCTGCAGAGCGAACTGACGCGATCTGCAAGACAATTTAAACCTGCGCACTTGCCGTTCAAATAAGTTTGTTAAGTTTATTTAGTTAATTCATGAGTGTGTGCGTGAGTTTTGTGTATTAAGTTCATATCGGCAGTCATGAGTATGTGCATGCGTGAGTTGTATGTAGTGCATGTTGGTTTGGAAGGAAGCTTCTCATTTCACATAATGATCACAAAGATGCTAAAATATGATTGATCTGTTACAGCTGCATATTGATCTACTACAGCTGCAAATTGATCTGCTACAGCAGCATATTGATCTGCTACAGCTGCATATTGATCTGCTACAGCTGCATATTGATCTGCTACAGCTGCATATTGATCTGCTACAGCTGCATATTGATCTGCTACAGCTGCATATTGATCTGCTACAGCTGCATATTGATCTGCTACAGCTGCAAATTGATCTGCTACAGCTGCATATTGACTTGCTACAGCTGCATATTGATCTGCTACAGCTGCATATTGACTTGCTACAGCTGCATATTGATTTGCTACAGCTGCATTTTGATCTGCTGCAGTTGCATATTGATCTACTACAGCTGCATATTGATCTGCTCCAGCTGCATATTGACTTGCTACAGCTGCATATTGATTTGCTACAGCTGCATATTGATCTGCTACAGCTGCATATTGATCTACTACAGCTGCACATTGATCTGCTACAGCTGCATATTGATCTGCTCCAGCTGCATATTGACTTGCTACAGCTGCATATATATTTAGCTGCAAACGCGTTGAACAGGAAAGCAAAAAACCTGAAAATCAACGAAACTTGAACTTGTTAAAATTTTTCGAAGTTTGTTTCGAAGATAATTTGCCGAGACAAAAGAAAGGAACGCGCACCACCTGAGCGTCTCCCTGCATGGTGTATGAACGTACTCAACAGAGTCTAGGGAACACATAATTAGGGCCCTGCTGGACTGATGAATTGTTCCAGCTTTCAAAGTTAGTTTTTTAATAATGTATAGAGAAAATAAAGATGAAAAAGAAAAAATAGAAAATAAGATAGGACAAAGGGCGCAATGAAGTATTCGGTCATCGGTGAAAATCAGTCTCATTTAGCGGACTTGAGAACTTTTTGCGAGCATCTTCGATGAATTAGAGCAAAACAACATGCAAAGCTGAAATTTAAAGGCAAAAATTTGATTAAAACGAACAGTTAGGAAACTCTTTTCGATAACCTAAGACAAGTTCTTGAAGAACTTTTGCTCTGTTATTGAGGGTACAAGAGCCTCAGTTGTCAATAACAGTAGAGAAGTAAATAACAGTAGACGCTTGTGTCATGAGAGCCATGCAGCACACAGCACTCAGTATAGTACAGAACCCTATAGCAAACATCTACTCACCCCGTCTACGGCCATGGGAATCAGCTTTCCATGGAGGCAAATGTGAGGTCCCGAGCTGAAAGTACGAGAGACCTTTTTTTCTGGAATTGAATTGATATTGTCAAAGATCATCTTTTTTTGGTTCCCTGTTGTCCTGTTTTTCAGCGCTTAATTTTATTATCTTCAACTTTTATCTTGTTTCGAAAACTTGCTTCTCAACTTACTGTTTCTATGTGCAGGGGATCATGTGTGCGAACACACACCAGATCATAGGCACATATCGATCCCTTCTAGCCTCGTATTTAGCTCTGTACTAAATGCTGCCTGGGCCCTCCTTCTTTTTGAAACACTTTTGCCGTAGTTAAGGCGACCTTAATTAACTTATAATTTAATCCAATCTAATCAACAATATGAGCATTTACTCTAATCTAATCAACATTATCAGTTTACCTCACCAACAACGTCATCTGATCACATCAGCAACGTAACGTAGGGCTGCTCGTACAATTTTATTCCACCAAAAATGCAGGAAAATGGAGAAGAAGGACCACAACTCGCCTACTCAACACATCAAGTAAAACAATTTACACAATTTAAACAGTTTATTTACCACAAGCGGTACAGCAGTAGATTGTTTCTCAAGTCTAATACAATGAAACTTACAAACTGGTTGCAGTAGTGCCCTGGAAATTTCATCTGCGCCAGCGAGGGCTGGCAACATGACATAAAATGTCTACAATGTATTGTAGGTATTTTACGTTAAAATTATGTATAATAATATCATTATATATGTATTTTATTTTATTATTACATATTTTATATGTATTATAGCCAAGCACAGTTAAATTTAATAATTGTGCCAGTGTAGCATGGGCCCCCCAGATCTGGCCGCCAGGTCGTGAAGCTCGGGAGATGAAGCGGTATCACAGCTACGCTTCACTCCCGTCACCGTCAACCATCCGAAATTTTCGAGTTCAACGGGTTTTAAAATACTTATCGGGTCCTTCTTTATTTTTATGACAACTGAGGGAAATTTTCCACAGCGTTCGCCCTTATTGTAATCTATATTTTCAGCATAAATATATAATGAGATGCGAAGTCTACCACAAGATGGTCATGGACTCCGAGATCTATGTAGAGTTAATTGTTTGACTCGTGTTTGGTAAATGGAACATTTATGGTTATAACTAGGGTACGTTAGGATAGCTTAGAATAGGTTATAACTAGGGTACGTTAGGATTTCGATAGCTTAGAATACGTTAATATATTTTTGTTAGGATAGGTTACGATATATGATAGTAGGTTGGTGGTATAAGATAGGTTTTGATGGGATAGGTTTAACTTGGTTTTGCTGGTGTGGGGAACGCTGTATTGATGTGGGATAAATTAGTTAGAATAAATAAGGCACCATAGGTTGAGTTAGAACATTAGAGTTAGCAAAATTCAGGATAGCTCAGACTAGGTTAAGATAGGTTCGTTTTTCCAGGTAAAAAAATGTTAATTTTTACACATATGTGCTAGCGTACTGATACTGTCATTAGATCCATGTCAGAAGCATCAAAAATGCATCCATACTCATGTCATGCTGCTCTTTACATCAACTACTACAGCATTAACTTCAAACATCGCTCGTAACAACAGTAGCTACAACAGCAGCACCAACAGCAGCAACAGAAATTCTATCAGATGAAGCTTCAACAACCGCATCAGTTACAGCACCAGCTACAGCTCCAGTAACAGCACTATAGTTTTGAAACAAGTAATAGTATCAGTAACAGTACAAGTAACAGTTCAAGTTACAACACGAGTATCAACAGCAGTAATAGCATCAACAACAGCTCCGGTAACAGCAGCACCAGCGGTTATAACAGCAGCAACAGACCACCACCAACAACAGCAGCAACAACAAGAGCGGCGCAGTGGGCGGGGCCTATCGACCGCAGAGGGGGAACCGCTAAGGAAGGGGGGGAGGATGGGGGGACGCGGGAGGAAGGAGGGGGGGGGGGTTAGTGGGGTGTGTGCTCGGTCCAACTTTAGATGTTGTGTACATGTAAACTGTGCTGCTGCCGTACATGTACACCAGGGTGTACACACTCACCCACACAACTGTGCATGTTTGCTTGCTTGTTTTTCATCTTGTTTGTTTACTTGTTTGTCTGCTTGTTTGCTTGCATGTGTGTTTGCTTGCTGGTGTTTTATCTGCTTGCTCGCTTGCTTGTTTACATGCTTCTTTGCTCAATTGCTTGCTTGTTAGTTTGCTTGCTTTGTTGGATGCTTGATTGCTTGATTGCTTGCCTGGAGACCCGTACATTTCTAGCCTCCTATGTCGCCTTCTCCTCGATCTCCATATATTTGATTATTTCTTCTATTTCTAATTATTTAAGCTGTTATTATTTCATTTTATTTCATTTCATTACGTGTGAAATGGCTGTTCACACACAACATGAAGTGCAGAGGTGCCAACATGCAACGAAGTAAAACAGAGCTTACACATTCTGCCGTATATTGCTGAAGCGAAAATTGTAAAATATTTAAGTATTTGTGAATTTATGTATCTATTCATTTACATATGTTCGACGGCCATTTTATATAGGATAACTCTGCCGCGAGATGTTAGCTACATGCTTAGAGACTAACCTTCGAAGATGCCATCTCCAGCCTGGGTTGAACGTACGTCAAACATATCATATCTGGCATCAGTCCTTTTTTACCGCCGTGACCGATACATCTCGATTAAAGATAAAGAGCATTGCTCACAATACACTGTAATAAATGAACGAGGTTTTGAATCTTATGTTTGGAAATCAGATAAAAGCGCCTCATCATCTGCGCTTCAGGAACTTGAGAAAATTGTAAAATATTTTTTTTTCGTTGAAATAAATGTAGGCCATTGATGAGAAACTTTAGGAGAAATTTGAATTCAGAAATTGTTCATTAATGAATTACGTTTACTTGAAAAAATATGTGTTAATCTCTGTTCATTTATTCATGGAGGGGCTTTAAAATTCTTTTCAAATATTTCTGGTGCAGGTTTTTACAGAAACGATTAGGTCAAGACTTTATTCACTAAAATGAAATGTTACATCTCTGTCCCGTAGACTTCATGCTTGCCGCGCTGACTTTTCTATTCGCAACATTTTCATATCATCTCAGGAATATCAGCAGAACAAAACGAAGACATTTGACTTCTTTGGGATTATTTGCACCATTATTAATAACCAAATTTGTGCTAAAAATTATAATAGGCGCTAATTTGAACTTTTCCCCATCAAATAAGGTTACGCGACGGTGCGGTAGCTTACCCTGCAGGTGGAATCGAATTGAGGTTCAGTTTTGACATGAAATGATAACTTTTTCTTTAATATTTTGATGCCCCGATAAATGAACACTGAGATCAGCAACTCAAAAGACGTCTTCAGGCAGAGGTTATCACTCGGACTTGAAGATCTGCAGCCACGGTAAGATGAGCCAAATTTGCTTGAGATTTCACTAAAAATATAAAAGCGAAGAAAATGCTAATAAAATTAGTCATTTTAATAAAAAAATCTAAAACATTTCTGAGACCGGCTCTATCACCAGATCTGCAAAATTCAAAGTATGATCCACAATTGGTCAAACTTGCATTTTACCAAACTGATAATGGAGCTGGTCTCTGAAGCGTTTTCGATTTTAATTTTTTTGAATGAAAGGACTAATTTCTGAAGCATTTCTTTCTTTTCAAATTTTTAGTGAAGCTGCGATTTAAGCAAAGCGAACATCTGATGGAGGTCTGGAGCGGTTGGAGCATCCGTTGGAGCATCCGTTGCCACTAAATTAAATTAAGGCTTTTCTAAGCTGCAACAACTGACGGTCGCTGCAAAGTTTGAGCTGCAAGTCCGCCCTTAAGTTGGAACATGTTTGTTTGTTTGTAACGTTTGTTAGCACTCAACCAAAATATGAAACACAATCTCTATGAATATATAAGCTTTCCTTCATTAATTAGCCTCCAATGTTAGAAATTACTTTCACCTGCATAAGCTTGCGGTCAAGTGCTGGTACTTATGCTTATATGGAGCTCATATTCACATGAAGAATAGTTTTTCGCATTCCAGTTGTGATGACACACATACATATTTGTTCGCACAGTGGTTATAAACTGCACATATAGAACATGATTAATCTTGATTTTAAATTACTAAGCTTTCTACCATCGCCGACGAAAGCGGCTGCGAATAATATTTGATTCCATCAATGTTGACGAATTTCCACACATCAACTTCATTTACTTGCCAAAGTTTCCCTTTTTGTTTAAAGGTTCATTTCATCAGATTAAAAAAAAAGCAATTTTCATTTGGAAGTTGCTGAATGGTTCCCCGAGAGATCTGCCTCTCAAGTAACAAAGTAAAAATTGGAAATAGTTCTGTGAAAAATTTCGTAGTCTTATCCGCTCCTATGAGCTCCATAAGAACTATTTTTGTCTCAAAGGTCATTTTCCCGATCGCGATATGACATTCCATAAGATGCCCTTGACAGGAAATAATGCATCTATCCACATTCTTTACTTTGTTTCAAATACTATGTAATCATCTGCTTCGTGTTCGTTGAAGAAAAAAGATAAGGAAACATCAAATAGTTCCAGCATTCTTCCCCTGCCAATGGAACCCTGAATCTAATTTCTGCTCCTGATAATCAGCAGAGTGCTAACAGACTTTCGTCTCTACGCTGTACTTCAAAAACAATTCTTCATCAGGTTAATTTTTTACATCATGCGCAGCGGTGACGCGTTCAAATGACGAATTTTTCTTGAGTTTCCCTTTAGTGAAACTTGAACAGAGCCACACTACTTCCACATATAGAGCGATTTCCATGTAAAACTTGGATCCAGAGTATCTTCACCCTATGGAGCAGCCATTTATATTTAACACCACATCAGTCAACGGAAACAACAGGAATATTTAAAAAGACCCTAAATTTCAATGGTTTGTTACAGTAAGCTAAAAGTGCTTATCTATGTTCATGTGTTCAAATGTACCCATTTATGTACATTATGTTTATTTGTGTTAATGAGTTCAAATGTACTTAAATATTTATGAAGTTATCGTGCGTTCTTACTATCGATGTGAACAAGTTGTAGAATTGAAGGCCACTTTCGTTTAAAATATTTCCAGCACCGAACATCAAAAGAACAAGGAGACACGCGGTGATGTTGCCAAGATTGCGCCAGTTGAGTATACAGCTGCGTAATACAATATACAGCTGCATAATACAATATACAGCTACATTATACAATATACAGCTACGTAATACAATATACAGCTGCGTAATACAATATACAGCTGTATAATGTAGTTTACAGCTGTGTAATATGATGTAGTATTCCGCTGTGCAATAGAATATACAGCTGTGTAATGTGTTTTACAGCCGTGCAATATGGCCAGCATTTACCGCTTGTGTTGACTTGTGCATGACTTCCTGGAGCAGATCATTGCTATAGGAAATGATTATCCCAAGAATAGCTCATCATTTTCGCAAAACTTTTGGAACATTCTTGCAAATAGTTCTGATGGCGTTGTTGTGTGTTGCTTACAATGACGAACTCACACGGAATTTGATGCGCCGCTTGATGATAAGGAGGTCAGAAAGGCTATGTATATATATATGAGAGTGTGAGAGTGTACTCTGCGTACGAACACAAAAATATTTCATGTACAGCAGTACTTTCTCCCAGAGAGGAAGTGATCAGAGTATAACACTCTGTTTCTGGTACATATGTATTGAACCGTTGTTTTCGAAAGGTTTCATAGCGTTGGCTGAACGCTGGAACTTGTTTTTGTTCTGTAGAACCTGGTAACTACCTGACTGTCATCACGTCGCGCTGCTTCCAAAAACTTCACTCCCAATTTAATTTATGTTATTTATTTATTTCATTAAACCTAATAAATATTTTTAATTTTAATTATTTCATTTATTTACTTTATTTTATTTGTTATATTTATTTACTTCATTTAATTCATTTAATTTATTTACCACTTCATTTCTTTCATTTTTATAAATCTGTAGTTGCATGACTCCCTCCACACTAAGTCATCAACCGCACTTGATTAGAATTACCTCACTGGGGTTACCTCATCTCATTCGTATCCTGTTATTGGGGTAATTCGTACCTCTAAACTGTTAGAAGTGAAATAAAATGTTTCTAAATTATTTCACTAGTCAAAATCTTGAAGAAAAAACTTTTTTTCCATGCGAGTGCAAATTATTTTTCATTCAAACTTATTGCCCGCGTCACATAATGCTTAATACTCACTTATTTACCTCGTACGCGGTGGCTGCACGAAATTAGAATATTCCCCAGAGGTAGGACTTTGTGAGGAACGCGCTTTGTGTGTGAGTGGGGGCCGAGCATAGCACACACATGTCTCCTGTGCACACAAGTGACAGAAATTGGTTTACCAAAAGCACAGGCCGGTGGAGTTCCGCAACGAGAATTCACGCAGTGCTCTTATTTTAAATTTAATGCGTAACCTGCGGCTGTTTAAACTAGAGTCAATATTCAGCTCAAATAAGAGTGAATTATGAAGATCAATTTTGAAAATAAAGAGCATTAAATAAATGGTGCCGCCTCCATTTAGTTTTCATTAAGTATTTGTGAAAATTGAATTTGTGACTGCTGGACGGTCAGCAACGTTATGAAAATCTCATCCGTGGCCCCCGGTGGGTCCCGTCACGGTCGAAGTTTTAAGCTATTGAATTGCTGGTAATTATGGCTCACTCACCTCGCTGCTCGACTCTCCTGTATACAAGATATTTTTATCAATAAGCAGATGGTAGTTCTGAAAAAAGTTGCAATAAAGTTCCGTACAATGAAGAAAAGTAGCAACACGGAACAGTTACCGATTTGAGCACAAAGTTGAATGTAGTTGTTTGTCAACAAGCAGATGATACTTCTGGAAAAAGTTACAACAAAGTTCCGTACAATGAAGAGAAGTTGCAACACGGAACAGTTGCCGATTTGAGCACAAATTTGAATGTAGTTGTTTGTCAACAAGCAGATGGTAGTTCTGAAAAAAGTTGCAATAAAGTTCCGTACAATGAAGAGAAGTTGCACCACGGAACAGTTAAAAGCACGAAGTTGAACGGAGTTTTTTGCGGTCCGTCTGACATGCAGCCGGGATAGCCTTTTGCGTCAGCTGTAAGTCGACGCCTTGAGATTAGCGTCAGAGGTGAGCAGCTCGAGCTCAAATTAGCAAAGTTATGAGGCTTGATTAGCACTCGGCCACTTAGCGCCGCTAACTCCGTCTCAATGAAACCATCGCTCGACTTCGGTCCATTTTAGGCTAGCATTTCACGTCTTAGACGAGAGTAATTTGACCTCTTAATAGCCTTTAATAAAACTTCATACAACGCATGAACTCTTTAATATATGAATATAATTTTAATTCATCATAAAGAGGTTGAATTTACTGATTTACTCTCTTCAATTAGACTACCAAGACGTGAAAATTGTTCCAAAAACTAAGCCGCTTCTAGAAGTACAGTCTCCCTTATTTATTAGACCCTACTTCTAGAAGCGGCTTAGTTCTTAATAGATGCCCTTATTTATTTTTAACCACACTAGCATTACTAGAATCTGCATTAAAGAAATGAGGCTTTGCATTCATTATCCATGATTAATTAATTTGAATTTGGATCTAGATGACTAGATTGACCAAACACCTTCGTTTGAGGCAGCACACTCATTTTAACACTCACGGTTACCGAAACAACTTTGTAGTTGTTTTGTTAACCGTGTTCTTTTATTCTGAAGGACCTTACGAGTCGAAATAGAATTCAACTTGTTCAGAATCTCTCACTTTGATTCGTGGTTGTTCTGTATCTTCGAAACTTAAAGTATTCATTCCGTAGGCAGGGATTTTGAGACATCATCCATTGGGGAACAATCTGGACTTCGTGGATTCCGTGACGGTTTTTGTATTCGACCAATTGGGTAATGATTATAGAACTCAATTTATTGGCAACGATTTTTCTAACTGATTGATTGGAGAATAATTTTGGAACTTAATTTTTGAGGCAAGGATTTGGGCATTTGATGAAAACTCAGAGGTTTGCTAGGATCACCACATCATCGTAAAGACAGCATACGTTCTCATCCCAGCCTCAGCACTCCTGCGACGGGAAGAAGCTGTGATGCAGTGGCATACTGCACAAAAGAATTACCAAATCAAAAATTAATATTCCATTCACTTAAAGTTTGCATGCCTAAAGGCTATCTGCATTGCTCTGAAAAAAATGATCTTATCATGACGAGTTATGGCAGTGCTGTCCTTTTCAACTTCAATAGTTTGCGCCAGGAAACCTAAAGATTAATTCCTCTTATTTTTACTTTTATATTAAATGTGTTAACGATTTAATCAATTTTTTTCATTTTTGTAGTTGGTTCAGCAATGGAACTTCTAATAAAGGCATTCATTCTAGTTACTATACACACGTTCCAAGCCTTCATTCCAGTTTACTGTACTCGTTCATACGTTCCAAGCATTCATTCCAGTTTATTATAAAAAAAATCACAACGCAGCCGTGTCCTGCAGAGAGTCCAGGTCCGGCCAGCCTCCATGTTGCCGGATTCCATCTCTGGTTCCCATTCCAGGAGCCGGGGCCGTGCTCTGGATTCCAATTCCAGTCCCGCTGCGGCTTGGAATGGACCTGCGTGTTCAGTCAACTGCCGCTCTAAATGGAGGGTTTGTGTGTGTGTATGGAGGGTTTGTGTATATGTGTATATTGTGTGGATATATATTGCTGAACATATTTATATATATATATATGTATACATTTACATATATTCATTTAAACATATTCATATTTATATATTCATGTGCTGAAAAATTAAATATTTTGATGATTTTCAGCACGTAAAACAAAAATGCAGCTACTCTCAGACAAAAACTGAGTCTGTTGAAACATGAAAATCTACAGGTAATGAATGAATGAATGACAAAAATTATTGAGCTGCATGAAATCATGATGCAATCTCTCCACATTTGATATTTACTTAATTTCTGGACCCCTGCATCAAGTGATTTGACCAGAGAAAGGGTTGACATGTTCATACACACTCAATTTTCAGTATATGCCAAATTATGCAGAAGAACTGTGGAAAAATGAAAGAGAAATATCAAATTTGAGGTCACTAAAAACCAGCTGAATGCACTGTAAAATAAGAACTAAAACACCAAGAGGACGTGTACATGAAAAAAAAATAATACTCGATAAAATAGATTAATGTGCGAAAGCTCATAAGTGAAGCTAGACTGAAAAACACTGAGATAATTGAATGAAGGTCGTCTAAACTATCAGAAAACAAATCTAAAAATTAATGGAAGTTTATCTGTAATGGAAGTAAATCATTGAAAATATCATACTCATTAAAAGATACTTGCATGAAATTTTTTTAAACTGTAGAACTCGCTGAGATGTCACTGTAACTTTAATTTTGAAGGAGACATGGATATCCTCAAAGTGAACTGAAACTTCGAAAATTACAACTGAGCAAAAGCAACAAATATTTCAGCTTAGGTAAATTAAGGAAAAATGATCGTGATTTTCAAGGCTTAGCATTCTTACCTTCAGAATAAATATATGAGAAAAATTCTTGTTTTTGCGGTGTTAGAATTGCTTTATTTGCTTCGCTGTGTTTGTTATCTCTTGTTCCCTTCCTCCTTCTCTCTCGCTCTCATCATCAGTTATAAAGGTTTTAAAATAAAATCTTTTTAATGTTGTTAATGCGTTAAAATAAAACGGTGCAAACTTGAGGATAAAAGTGAAGGGAAAGAGGCAAATGAAGGGAAAAATTGCGCATTTCTCTTTTCATTCGTTGGACAAACTTTTACCGAAAGACGAAGAGCCTGAAGTTTTATGAATAGCGTATCTCCATCGGGTGATTCGAGAAAAATGTAGTTTTTTGAATAAATAACCCATGCGTTTCACTTACTTCTGCTAGAAAACTTCTTCACAAATCAAAACTGGTTATTTTTCCGGATACACAGCGGCAGACACCACGCTACGGCTGTTCTTCTCATGAAGAGCAGAGGGTACAACAAAATAAAAACTCCACTGTCATAACTTCAAAAAATGTTAAACGTGCGATATGGCACAAAAATGTGCGGAGCACAACCCTAGAAAAATTTATCCGATTGGAAATTCTTGGCTACTTCACGGGTAAGAAAATATTGAAATACGTGAGGTTTTTTTCTGGAGTATGCCACTCTCTCAGAATTGTGGCTCATTCATGCTTGTCTCCGATCAGGCGCTATCGAGTCAATGATATTCGATAGAGAAAGTTCTGTGATTACTCGCCGTCTAAACACGAGGCAGCAGCAACTTTTGGTTGAGCCTATTACAAGTTTTCAGGAAAGTGTGGCAAGCATTGTATTTGCGCGACAGATTTCTGGCACACGCGCTATCATTTCTTGATAATGGCGGTCCATTAGGCCGCTCACGACGGCTGAATAGTGAAACTTTGTCTCATGGTGACATTCATGAGTTCGCACTCTGTTCAATTACCTCTTGCTCGGTAATGAGGGTCATGAACACTGTGTTATATTCTATCAACGGACTGCAGGTCGATGAAATATCTGGCACGGTCAGGTGATCGATTGCCGGGAAGCTAATGAGCCGAACTGAAGAATCGGCAAAGAATTTTTGGGATCAATTGAGCGATGTCGCACGCTGGTCCCTGCTTCGATCGCACCATATGCAGGCAGAACTGGAATATGACGAACGAGGTCTCCTCCAGCTTAGTTAAAATTCACCTAAACACTCACCTAAATTTCCGTGTTTACGTGTGATTTTTGAGATATTCTAAAAAATTTTAAAATACCCGTTTAAAAGGATCTTAATTTTAAATTGAAAAAATTCAACGCGCACTCTTCGGCCGATTTAAACAGATTGTATGCCGTGTCCGATTACTAAAACTGTTGAAAATTTTTACCCTTAATGTAGTTGTTAGCGTTCAAGGCACAACTGTAATGGAGTGAGCAGAACTCAGCAAATATTCAGCGCAAGTTTCATCTCATTACCCGAAGCGAGTTACTCATTACTCGTCACTTCCAACTCAAGCTTGCAGCTTCAAGGACGTCAAGTTGCTTCGATCGAGTGCATCTGGTTGCTTTACGTCAAATTAATTATTTCTAGTCCTACACTCTAAATCAAATTTATTAATTTTGTTATTTCGTTAGTTTCTGACCTTTATAATTACCATCAGTGGAAATTATAAAGGTCATCAGACTAAACTAAAGAAATAACTTGAAGGACATCAGTGGATGTCATCAGAATCGAAGACAAATTCAGTCATGCAGGTGATGAACTCCACGACACACGTCAAATGTACCCTCAAGCGAAACCAAATCCGACCAAACCTCATAAGTACAAAACTCCAAGGCACTATATTGCAAATCTCAAAACTCGAACATGACGCATTTTCACAGCCTGCTCGCACGACAAATATTCCCTAAAACGAAACCAAATCGGAACAAACCTCAACAGTAAAACCCTCTAAGGCACCACAACACAAACCAGTCCCAAAACTCGAACATGACGCATTTCCACGGCCTGCACGTCACTGATCGCACAAAATCCAACGTTTAATTAGCATGAGGGCGCGCTAAGAACATACGGCAGGCAGGCTCGGAGACGTGAGGCCTGACGACTGGGGCGCAAAGCTTCATGCGCTGCAGATTGAAATGTTTAATAGAAGCCGTGGATGAAATGCACAAGCCGCCATATGGCGAATTATGGCATTAGAGCGAGGCAGGGGACGGCTGTGAGAGCCCGAGGGAGGGACGCTCGCATGGAGCCACTCAAGAAAGAAACAAAAAAGAAACAAAAACAGTTTATTTCCAATGAAGATGATACTATCCGCTCACCGAGAAGGGCGAAACCCAGTCACGGTTTTATTAGCGCATATACGTCTCATTTGTTGTAGGAGGTTGAGTAACTTTGAGTATGGAAATGTTATGAATATTTTAGTGACGGGCTGAATTCCGAAGAGTGATATTTGGCTGCAGTGCAAGTTTTTGTGACGGCCTTCAGTAGAGGTGTCCGACTTACACATTGCATGTTTCTGTGAGATAACGAGGCAGGAGACCTCAAAGTGCATCTACAAAGTGCATCATATCACGTCGCACAAAAGCATTTCAACTTTAAATTTAGCTTCTATTCTTTGGAATGAAAGTACTAACCGTCGACCTCCAGCCTGTGCTGGTGAAAGTCTTTTTTGACGCTAAAGGTTCAATGTTGGAAAACTGATTTTTAGAGATTGTTTTTCATATTTCGCTTTCGTGCGAACGAACGTTCGCATAAACCTAACACATACAACAAGAATTTACCATCCTCGTATGATGCCTTCAATTTTCTGTCCTGTCACATGACTGCAGTTCAGGGTGAAGATTAAAACTTCAGTTGGCATCTGGAG